>VYZS01007673.1:30780-43222 GCA_013400695.1 Neodrepanis coruscans | reverse complement strand
GGGCCCTGGGAAGCTTAATTTGTCTGTTTTGTTGCACTTTATTTGTCGGGTTTTGTGTGTGCGCAAAATAAACTGTGATATTTGTGTGTTTTCTTAATTTGGGGGTGTGTCTGTGGCTTCTCTCGGACATCTCTTGTCAAAATCGCTAAATTTGTGGTAAAACCACAACAATGAGACATAATATTTTCAGTGGAATAGACTACAGAGGCAATGAAAACAGTAGGCCAACTTCTGAAATATCAAGCTGAAGAAACAGTTTAGCACAAATATAAGAAATGTTGTTTTATTTTAGGGATATGTAGATGTATTTTATTATGTTGCCAGAAAAGATTTGAAAATACATAGTCTATCATGAACTCACCACATCTTTTTCTATTGTTCAAGTCCTAGTTTGATCGAAACATAAAGAATACTAAACAATCACATATAATGCAGCAAGAGTAAAGATTTTATATCACCTGTGCATTTTTTAAAACCTAACTCATTAACTAATATAAAAAAGGGAAAGCAAATAAAAAGTTTAAAAGCAAGCATCATTATCCTATGTATTATTTCTAATTATTCATTCAAACACTTAAACACTAAAGAAGGAAAATTTAAAAAATGCTTTTACGTAGTGAATATATTATACAGTGTCACTGTCGTTCAGTTTTAAGTCAGAAAAATTCAAATGACAATTAAAACACAATTCAGAGTGTTAAATATTAAAGGAAGCAGATGAAGATGGATGCAAATCAAAGGTCAGAGGCAACTAAAATACAAAGCTAAGATCAGTTAAAGTGCTTCTTGAATCTCATGGATTACCTTTCATTTTCAATTCACTCAAAGTGGTTGTTTCTGGCATTTTGATTTATGGCTGGTTTACCAAGTTTAAAGTCAAATTTTAAATGCTAGAATTTCATATAAAACTTAATTTCAGCTTTCGAGTGTTTATACTTAAATGGGACTGTCAGTCATTGCAAATAGCTGATAACCTATCTACTTATGTAATTCAGCTCATGTGTGGCAAATAAAACTAAACTGTAATATCAGATCATAATTTTATTTGTGTAATCTATGATGAATGAATTGGAGAAGGTTTACTACAGAATCATGGAATCATTTAGGTTGGAAAAGACCTCTAAAATCAATGAATCATTTATACTCATATAATGATATGTTACTGAAAATTGCATGCATGTTTAATTTCACGAAATATTAACACAGGCTTCTGTTTCAGGACGTAAGATTATTTAAATCACTGCAGAACTAATATCCAATTTTTCAGGAAGCAGTAGGACATCAGAGCTGATCTACTTCTTTTATTAATTAATCTAAAAATAATTCATCAGTTCTCAGAACCACTATGCAGAAGAACATTTTGTTGTTTTGGCTTATTGAATTTTTAAAATTTGTTTAAGTTCTGCCCAACCATCAGTTGGAGTTACACAATGCACAATTACATTAATATTACATTGTATGTATAGATCTTGCTGGTTGCCATTGTAATTCCCGTCAAGTGGCTACACTCTACTTCCTAGTTACCAATGATTAATTCACAAAAAAACATTTCCCCTTTTTTTAAGGAAAGAGAGAAGCTTACTAAGACGAAAAGGAGGATTAAAAAGTAATAGTAGAATAAATGAATGTGTTTTTTGTTTGGTTGGTAGGTTTTTTTTAATTGCAAAACACTAGCATCTTATTTTTCAATCCTATTTGACACTTTTGCTTTTTTGACAGAACTGGTAGCATCATTAAGATGCTAAACAACATATGAAAAGTAGATTTGTTAATGTTGATGAAGATGGACACTTAGACTGATCCCAACATTAATATTCTGCATTAAAGTAATTTGGATAACACTGTTATATTTTGGTTCTGGTTTCCAAAACTGGTATGTGAGTGTGGTCTTCTGACTGGAACTAAGGTTTTGAGTTAATTTTTTCCTATGTTCTAATTAAAAAAATAATGCAGCCGTTGTTAAGACTGTGTTTTAACAAAACCTTATTTTTCATTTGTCTCCTTCTTATAACATCAAACTGGGACTTGAGTTCATTCTATGGAAAGTAATTAATGACAAAAAACTTACCACAAGGGGTATACATAAGTCAGCAGATAGTCTGCTTTTGTTTCTATGTGCAGCAAACCACACTGAAAAGTGAAAAATCAACGAATACTAATCTGAAGAATAAAGACAAACAGAACAACTCCATATTCAAAGGCTTTCTCCTGTTTATGTGACATACTAGAAGAGCAGTTATTGTGATCTTTGATATCATAAAGATACAATGTTGTTATTATAATTTTATTACATAATAATTAAGGATAATCAGAAGCCTCAGGACAAAACAAGTGGGAATGAACCATGGGCTAAATAGAGATGGTCGTTCTTGTGACCAATATATCAGTGTATGAAAGAAGTCGTGTATGCTGATAGTTGAAAGAGTTTGAATTAAAGATGGATAAAATAGTATAAACAAAATCAGAAGATGTCTGGACAGCTGCCTAAAGTATAATATGATCCAACTAAGCTAAATAATTCACTTTTACTTTGTCTAAAATAATACACAGTCTAATACTGAATGATATTATCTCATTTCATCTGTATGTCTGGCCAGCATTTGAGCTTGCCATTGCTTAACATTATTTCATCTGTACATATTAAGATCTCATTTTCATAAACATTCAGGTTTTCTCTCTTTCAGTCAGTCAAGCAATTGGCTAAATTACGACTGAGTTAATGAGAAATCCACAGCTTATTCAAGTATCTAATGAATCAGGGCATGATTCACCTCATCTAACTTCAGACACCTACAGAGAATTTATTCATCTGACCTATTTTAGACAAGTACTTTTCAATAAGGTAAACCTCTTTTTTGACATGTTCTCTTTCCCAATTAAACTAAAGAAGTTTATTTCAAATCAAACTGTGACTAACATAACTCACAGACATAGATATTCACATTGTAGACTTGATATCTGTGAATCCTAGCCAGGTGCCTGATCCTGTTTTAGTTTACGAAGTCCTCGATTCTGCCAAATTACCAGCCAAGCACTTTGACCCAACTAACCTATTGCACAGAACCTAGAAAAACAAAATCTGTATTTTTTGGAAAACTATATTTCACTCAATGAGACTGAATGCTTTACTGTACGTATAATTACTGAAGTATTTAATTTGTTTTCGGAATTCTGATAAGAGAAGTGGTCAAGTAAACTATTGAGCTCAATATGAGGAAAATCTCATGGAATATCAGGACATGAACTGGGTATGTCAGTGATTTAATTTAAAAAATAATTTAAAAATAATAAATAATATTAAATATGTAAATAAAATAATAACAAAACCCCCCAACAAACAAACAAAAAACCAAACCAAAACTATGTGTCATGGATATTGTCTTGCACTTGACTTCAAAACTGTTTTATTTTAAATGTTATTTCATGATTCTGAATAAATGTCTGCTGCTACACATTCTGGACTCAGTGAATGTAGTAAAACTAATTACTGAAGTCACAGGCACAGATTTGAATAGTCATGAAGAGTTATTAAGCAAAATATAAAAAGTCTAGAGGTTCAAGACAATAGAGAAGAAATTTTCAGGACACAAATGGCACTGAGTCAGGACAAAACAACCTAACTTGTATTTTATGGAGATTTCATGAGAAAGTCCTAGACTGTGTCTAGAACTAAAGCTAAAGGAGAACACAGTCAGATGCTTTGTTATGAAGGTGTGGTTGTGATGCCTTAAGGGATGTGCTTAAGATTTGGGGAATTCACTCTAGCTAGGTAGCTGGATAACTTGCAACATTAAGGGCCAAGAAGAGTCTATGTTTCATGTTTGCATTCTTCTGTATAGGTAAGTGGAATAGTAAGTCAAAACATAAAGTTAGTCTTCCAGGCCTACCAGGGGCTGGACTGGAGTGGACATAGGTAACAAGGGACCATCCTGTTGGATGTTTAGGGGACACAGTAGTAAGATGGACTTTAGTTGGATAGTGTGATGGGTGGGCACTCTGAAGGTTATAAAAAAGGAGAGATTGTTGTTATTTTTCTCTTTTGGATCACTGACCTTGCCAGTAAAGCTGTGCTCTCCCTTTATTGCTTTTTTGTCTTAATTCTCTTATCTCGCCTTCAGGCAATGGATGTTATTCTGTGATACTTGACAGAATGCATCTTCTAACTTTAGGTACTTAGAAAACCAAGAGTGGAAGGCAATATCAAAGCAGTCATAAAAAGTAAACTCCTTCCTTTCTGCCGAGATTGATAATAGGATTACTGTCTTTAATAAGAATTGATAACATTTCTCAGAACTTAGAAAAATTGCAACTGTAATTGTCACAAGAGTTGGAGAAGACTCATTTTCACTTGGCAGGCTCTTCTCCAGTGAAGAAATGGCACTGTTTCTATTCTAGTTAAGTAAAGATTTTGTATTCTTATTTTTCACACGTTTCTACTTTTAGACTACTTAGAGATGACATTCTTTTAATTTTCTTTGTAGTTTTGTATATCAAATATTAGCACATTTTCTATAAATTATTTATAAATTATTTATTGCCTAAGTCAAAAATTGAGGGTTTTTTCAGTGATTGAAAATGCTTAAGAATGGTTAAAAAAGAAACAGTTAAAAAATGAAGGATTAAGTCTGAGACAAACAATGAATCAAAATGACTTACTTACACCATGACATCTCAAAGTAGATGAAAGAAATTCATACTATGGTAAAAGAGAAAAAACAGAACTGAAAGAAAAGACAAAACCTCCCACCTGCCTTAAATAATCTAATCTTATATTTTAAATGATTTGTCAGACAATTATTGTAAACTATAAAAGAAAAAAAGCTGAATTTTAATCTCTAAGTTTCAATTGATTATGCTAAGGCAAAACCAAACTAGTCTACAACCTTAACAGCCATATTAGTGTCAACAAAATTGATGCTGTCCCAGACAACAACATAATTCTTCAATCAATATTAATAGATGAATCCCAGGAAAAGCCTGAGCTGTTTACTTGTTTATCAATATACTAGGATGTAGTATAACTCCATAAATGAAAAAGTTCGGGAGTATTATACAATATCTTATTTAGCATTTGTTTGAAAAAAAAATACATAATTTTTCTCTTTTTTCTATGTCCCTTGTTTTTTTAATTTTCTGTTTATCGGTTGAGTTCTCATCAGAAACATAGGCTAGGTTCAGTTTTTGAGAGACGACAGAGCTAATTCTGAAAGAGAGGAAGAAAGAGTTGGAATTTGGTTGGCAGAGGTAAAATAGCAGGGCTGAAAAGAAAAGTGGGGTTTGAGGAGCTGTGAGGGTAAAGGAAGCCATCATGATGGTTTTTACTGACTGCTACAAAAAGTGTTAGTGCTTTGATTTTATTCCTTAATTTTTCAGTTATAAGTATTTTTAGAATAGTTAATTAAGCTTTTTGGGCCATGATTCATCAGCATGCTTAGGGCCACAAATTAGCTAGGTACTTAAGCATCTGAAGAACCTCAAGCATGTGTGAATACTCATGGGCTTATAGTTTTATATACTAAATCCGGTGATAAAACATATTTTAAGTGCTGTCAACAGAACTATTAATGTATATTTTTACTCTAGAAAGAAACCTACTTTCTTTAGCTATAGCTCTAGGCCAATTTAATTACGTCTCATAGGAAGCATAGTTTAGTCTGATTGCCAGAACTAGATCTCAGACATCTCTAACATGTTGCAGTATCAGATGTGGAAGGAACTTGCCTTTCCTGTGTTTTTCTCATGTAACATTTTTAGCATTTTCTGTGGCTGCTGACAGCTAGAAATTGTATCTCACTGTATTGATCGGTTCTGCAGAATGTGGAATGCCTACCTACATATTTTCAGGTTCTGTTACCCAGGAGAGAGAATGCTCCACATGGCATAGTATCTCTACAGCATTGTAAACCCACTGGCAAGTACAGTCATGTTATTGCTATGATTATCATATTTTAACAGCTTCTAAAGCCTTCTTTATTTTAACCATACATCTATATGCAACCAGTCATCTTGTTCAGCTGCTTGCTTGATAATAAATCAGCAAGTGAAAAAGTATGCTTGTGTTTCTGTTTCCCAAGGTGTTGCTAGAACATAGCACAGAGGCTGCTGCTTGGCTTGGCAAAGGTAGGAAGAATTAAAAACAGCATCTGCACCTCCATCAATGTGTGCCATAAACATACAAATATGTCAGAAATGAAGGTGGAAGACAGAATGTTCCGGTCTTGAAGGAAGAAGGATAAACAAGTCATAGTTTAAATTTACTCATCTGAGTGAGCAAATGTCTTTTAAAATTTCAGCTACCAATAAGGGAATGCACAGATGCAGAAGACAACTGTTCCATGGAAATCAATTACCATGCTACAAAAAAAAAAAAAAAGAACAACAAAAAAACCAAAACAAGAAAGAAAACCCACTCCCTATATAAAATATTTGCATGGCTTTATGGTAAAAACTCTAGATTTGAATTCAAAATCTCTTGGGAAGAAAATAATGAATGTGCTGAATATTAACATGAATTTCAGAAATGGAGTATTTTTTGCATCTGGGTTTTTTTGTTTGTTTGTTTTTTTCTGCTCATTCATCCATTTGGTTTGGGTTTTGCTTGTTTTTTGGTTGTTTTTTTTTTTTTTTTTTAACATTTCACAAAGCTAGACTCGGTTAAATATATAGAAAATACCAAAACTCCCAAACTTGTATCTCTAAATCCTAAAGATGATTGATCTATAGTTCTAGCTATATTTAAAATTTTTAGAACTGAGCAATATCTATGATTATGCAATTTCAAAAGACACTGTAGGGACACGCTGGTAACATATAAACCAATAAATTTAATTTTGTTATGCTGAAATTCTTGAGGACTATTTTAAGTGATTAACCAGGGAAATATTTAGAAGAAATACACTTTCATTAAGCTCTTCATTTCCAGTTCTGAAGAAGATGGTAGTCTCCTAATCTTATTTGAAATCTGTGAGTTTGCCATTGGATTTCTATAGTACATTTGGAAATGTACTACATTTGGAATGGCCAGGGGAAGCTATTAGGTAAAATTTCTTAAAGAGTCAGGAAGTACTTTATACCAGACTTCAGAAGGACTTGCAGAGCTTCAGTGGAAACTCACATAGTGCTGGGTTTTTTTGGTTTTGTTTTTTTGGTTTTTTTTTTGTTTTGTTTTGTTTTTTTGCATTTTGGAGGTTCTTATCCTATCCTACCTTTCCATCTAATGGCAGCTTAGTTAGAAAATGAAATTGTGAAATTGTAAAGTATTTCCTCTGGATAATGAAAGCACTCTTTTCTGAAACGTATCAGAAGGCAAAACAGTGTGGTTGAATTTGTACCAATTTATTCAATTTCTCTCTCATATCCTGAATGACAAAGGAGTCTGTTAATTCTTCAAAGAGCAGAATGAAAAAATCCAGATATACTGAACTGCGAGATAAAAGATACATACTGCTTCATGATTTATCTCATATTATTTTCAACTTGCTACTAAAATTTAAGAATTAAGACAGTCCAAAGGGCTTAAATATATACTTCAAGAATAAGCAGATATTCACATTACAAGGGGAGGGAGTAAGACAACTGTTAAGATTTATACTCATACTTAATTCAGAGCACTGTAAATTAAGACCATAAAGTAGTCAATGATATGGTTCAAATTCTGTAACACAAAAGCGTATTTATAAGTATTTTCAGGATCATGAAAAACTCTTACTCTCAGTGTGCTCAGTTCTGAAAAACTTGATTTTGATTTTGATCATCTCAGTTCTGTTAATATTCGGACAGAAGATCATGACATCATGTAGGTTGAAAGGGTCCTCTAGAGTTCATGTAGTTCAACACCTACTCAAAGCAGGTCTGCCCGAAGCAGGTTAATCAGACCCTGAATAAGGGCAAGTGTGGAAGTTTGTGTGAAACCTCTATCAGTGACAGACTATGATCAAAAACATTTTTCCATATATCCAATCAGTATTTCCAAGTTTGCAAGTTGTGTTCATTACCTCTCCTTCTATCACAGAGCACCACTTGGGAGAATCCTTCTCTGTATTCTCTCATTGGATAGCTGAAGATAAGAGTAACCTCTTTCCTCTACTTTTCTCCTTATGGCTGAAGAAAATTATTTCTCTCAGAAACTTCTTATATTTCGTATGGTCATGACAGTCTTTGTAGCCTTCTGCACTGGACTTGCAGGTCGTTGCCTTCATAAAAGAAGATGTTTAGCGGGACCAAATTGGTGAGATATGGACTGGATAAGCATATGACAAAGCAGATGTGAAATTGGCCAGACTGCCATATTTAAAGGATGATCATCAGCAGTATTGTCCTCCTGAAAAACAGCGAATCGTGGCATCACATGAATGTGATTTTCATGAAGCCCATGCCAGCAACAGAAATTTACACTTGTCTCTACACATGCCATGGTTCTACCTATGTAGAAACTGACCCAGCACTAAAAAGGAGGCCTTCCTGCATCAGGGGTAGGCACTGCAGCTATGTAAACAGTAACAGAGACGGATCTCTTTGTATAAAAAAAGGAGCAGCAGTCTGCCTGACTCAGTGATATGTTCTTCAGTACATCAGAGCTGGCCTTTGACCCCTGATGTTTGTAGAGGTGATGCGGTGGCTTTCTGCAGCTGAGTATGAGGGTATGTTTGCATGTCTGCATGCTCTAACAATAAGCAATGGACACTAGTATTGTGTATCAAGGAACAGTGTCTATGCCAAGATGGGAATCATTCAAGGTCTCTGCTATGTTTCCAGAACACTAGCACAGGTTTCTCAGAGAAGCTATGAAGTTTCCATCTCTGAATCACCAAGGTCTCGAGCAACCTGTTTTAGCAGACACTGTTTTGCACGGGGATGGTGAAATAGACCATCTCAGAGATCCCTTTTAACATCAAACATTCTGTAATTCTGTGATTCTATACAGTTGCCTTGGATATATCTCTCTGATAGAGATCTGTTTTTTTCTTAATTCACAGGGAATAAACTTCTGGTGCTTCAATTACTTGTGTGTCAGTGAAAAGCATGTCTTACACAGGCTTGTCATAGTACTACAAAGAGATAGATTTCACAGAGTAATCAGGAATAAAGAGTTCAGGAAGAAACCAAGATCAGTGTATGCTGGTGCCATGGAATTGACTAAACCAGGAATTAGGATTTTTCTGTATAGAGAATTGTATAAAAATATGTATGAGTGCCTGGCATGCACCTCTGGCTTTGCCCAAAGTAGTGATGATATTGCAGGTGTTTGATTGAATGTTATAATCATTGCACAGGGAAGAAATTAATATTGCAATCAAAATGCTTCAATTACAGGAAAGAAGTCTTGATTACTTTACCGACCATCACAGAAGTTTATTGTAGAAACTATAACATGACCATTTGAGAGATTGTTTTCTGCATGCTGTGATATAGGAGGAGTTCTGGCTATTTAAAAAATAGGACTAAAGTTCTGACTATTTCAAAAATGTGGATAGTTATACTGTTGTGTGAACAGTTGTCATGGAGTTCTTTTCAGAGTCAAAGGTAGAGTATTAGTCAGACCAAGGCAAAGACATTAATGTGTCATTATTATGATTGCCTGTGACAAAAATAGAACCTTCATAAGACCACAAAACCGAAGATAATGAAAGGTTAATGCCTTAAGAATACACTTGTTTTCTCCAGTTCTACAAACTACAGTAGCAGAATTTCTCAAGTTTTCTACACTCCTAGAATACTGTAAATCAGTCTAATTTATTACAGCTATGCAACTGAAGACATCAGGTGCTAGCTAATGGTACTAAAAAATCAAGTCATATTATATATTCAGAAATGCATAGAATTTGCTGAACAAAAGGCCTTGTTAATAACTCAAACTTGAATACAAGATTAGGATACACACGGAGAAACTAGCCAGTTAAAATTACCAGGAATCAAAAAATCATTATATTGTGTATAAGAAACATATTCAATATATAAGGATAGTAGTTTATAATTTTTATAATAGTAAATTTTATTTTTGCATTTTAGCTCTTGGATTTTGAGAGATAAGGGGATACTGTTCACCACTTATAGGAAATATGGAGACATTTGATATTATCAAAGAAACCAAGAGTCCCATGTGAAAAAGTCAAATATAGCTACCTAATTACAAATTCAACCCTGAATAAAGGTCTGTGACCAGATCAGGACTTTTAGAGAGTGATTGTTCATCAGTCAATACTAATACAAACTGGGATATAATGACCCAGAGTAGACAACCTACCAGTGACTTCAGGGAATAGCTGGAGAAGGAAGATATATTATCATCTCCTACTGACAAGTCCTAATAAGTCATTATTGAACTGATATTTCTAAATATCAAGTTGTACTCCATTCATTTTTTCTGCTTTGAGTTGATATAGTCTTAGTCTATGCTTAACTATCCATTGTGATTTTATTTTTGTTAACTAGGAATTTGGAAAAAATAGATTTAAACATTTAAACATGAAGTGATTGCCAGAAGTTGTTTAAACATTCTGAAATGACAAAGGTAATCAGAAAAGCAGTTATGTTACCAGTGACTGCAACTGGAAAACTTCATCATGAGAGCAGTTATTTAAAAAAAAAAAAAAAAAAGACAAAATATAATAATGTTAGTCCATAAAGGTTCTTCTTGTCCAACAAAGATGTGTATCAAAGATATCTATGTGACATCAAGAACCTCAAAGCATTTAATTTTTTTTAGAAATACTATGTTGCAATATTTTTCTAAGGAAGCACAGCCAAAGTATATGAATAGCCACAGACATTTGCTAACATCTTGATTAGAAGGAACATACAAACCCAAGTGATCCATCCTCTTCAATGAAAAACAAAGAAAGATAAGAAACAGTTGCCTGCGTAGAAATACTAAAGGTGTTTACTAGAGATGTTTCATCACATTGATATGAAGGCTGATTTGAAGTGCTGGAAAACACACATTAATCAAGTCTGTTGACTATGATGGGAATTAATTTAATATTTTCCCAAAGTAAAGATGAATTACTATTAAATTTCTGTAGGGACCAGGAATCAGATACTTGTATCTTATCATTAAGTGGAAGAGTCAGTGAATAAGAACTCAAGCAAGGAAGAGATGCACAATGTTTGTCTACAGTTTCTCTGAAATACTGCATAGTGCTCAGTCACTCACACAGTAAAAAGGTGTGTCCTGATGATCAGAGGGAATCTGCTGTGTTTCAGGTTGCTCCCTCTGGCTCTGGTCTGTCACTAGGTACCACTGAAACAAGTCTGCCCTCTGCAACCAGGTCCACCATTTTCTTGACAAATGGGTCCACATTACTTAGGCTTCCTTTTTTAATTTCTATCCTTCTTATTGTCCTTGACATCCCTGACCAGGTTCAGTTCTGTTTGGACTTTAATGTTTCAAACTTTATTTCGGTATTCAACCTATCCCCAGGCAGATCTTCCATGCACTCCAGCTGTTCTCTCACATAAAGTGCAACTATGCCTCCTTGTATTCCCTTTCTGTCCTTCCCAATGAGCTTATATCCTGTCATTGCAATATTCCAGTCATGGGACCCATCTGCAACACCTCCACAGTCCCAATATAATCGAAGTACTGCAACTCCACAGCAAAATGTTTATTCCCCATGCTGCTTGCATGGGTATACTGTCACTTGAGTGAGTCATCCCAGCATGTTTTGTTCCTGGAAACAGTTGGAATATCTACCCATAATGGTGCCTTTTGAGCACTTTCTTGCTGATGTGCAAGTGCTGGAGGTCATCCTGCTTAAGCCCTTTTTCACTGATTTTGTTATTCCTTGCTTGGCATGTCACCCTATGTCTTTTATCCATTGACCCTATCCATAATTCCCTTGCAGGGTGTTAGCTGCCCTCTCCTTCCCTCATCATTTTTAGTTTAGGCAGTTGTTAACTGTTTCTACTTAGCTTCAGAAAAAAAGGCTCCATAAATAACATAGGATGGAAATAAGGAGAAAGAATATTTGTAGTTTGAATACCTGATAGACAGTATTTGAAGAGACAAAATATTATGAATCTAATGTGAAAAAGTGATGGTGCGATTTATACATACTCTCCTGTTACATATCACTAGATAATAATTCTTGTCACAAGAAACTTCTTTAAATGAAATATTTAAGCCTTACACGTCAACCATTCCATTTTAATAAAATAAATAAATCCATTCTCTGATATTCTTTCAGAGATTATTTTCTGTAGGTATATTTCAGCTCTACAAGTTGTCTTTGAATCATGAAGGTGAGATCAAAACTATCAAAATAGAACAATATTGAACTTGATCTTTTGTCTTAGTTAATTTACAAATATTCCAGGATGCTGACAACAGACAAGCTGAGAGTTTTGTGTAATTTGATTCACTGGGTTAGCATTTCACTGGTTTTCAAGATAAAGTCCTTTTAAAGGAAAAAAAAAAAAAAAAAAAAAAAAAAAAAAAAAAAAA
>VYZS01007673.1:18848-30764 GCA_013400695.1 Neodrepanis coruscans | reverse complement strand
AAAAAAAAAAAAAAGGAAAAAAAAAGCAGAAAACAAACCCCTCCCTTATTTGAGTCTCTATTTGACTGCCACTTCTAGCAATTCCTAAGCACTTTAAAATGTCTGTTAAGTTCAGGACATACAAAGGACCTCAAAGAATTCATCTGTCTGCCTGTCCACCTTTAAAATCTGACAGAACAACAGTTTAAAAAGGTCTTGGATTGCAGAAATTTGAGCTGTTACACATCCAATTACCTCTGCAGGTCCCCAACTTCCTTCTGATTAATTACTGAAGTAGGGACTAGAAGTTTTTCCTACTAAATAAATTCAAAATATGTTCACCCCTACCTAACCAAAATATGCAGAAGAAAGAGTTGAAAAGAGCAGCAAAGAGTCACACTTCACAGGAGAATAAAATCTTGGCAAACAATTAGTGTGACTATCTTTAAATCCTCTATTTATGATCCTTTCCCTTTTACTCACAGCTTGAAGACAATTTGCCAGCTATATTGCCCAAAAAAGTATGTTTTTATATTATTTCATACAGAACTACTTATTACACCTTGCAAGAGTCTTCCTTCCTTCAGTGTCTTCTCATTGAATATCCTTGCTCCAAACTCTCCAAGTGAACAAAATTGAACAGTATTTCAGCCATAACTGTCTCAAACTAAGCATTTCAACAAAAGCTCAGCACTGATTCTCCCCTGCTTGGAGGCAAATGTTATAGTAAACGTCATGGGGATCAAACAATTACACAGCAGCAGAGCACTAATCATCCAAGCTGTAACAGTTCCATCATTCAACACCAGCAAAGCTTGAGGAGATTCTGCAACATGTGAGTATTTTGACAAACATCCAGCTATTTTCTGGAAGTGAATATGTGGTTCTGCAATGTGCCATTGTCAGCAATACATAAACACTGAATCTGAGGATCACTGCAATAGCAGGGTGCCTGTAAACCTCCTGGGCTGTGAGACATTGGTAGCTTTTAGCCACTTTGATAGCAGTCTCACTTTCAATATTCCATCCCATCTGGGACTGAAGTACAACTAACATTCCAAAGAATTAAAAAAAAGAAAGACCTAATTTGTCTCTCTTACCCTCAGACATGATTTGACAGAATCACCATGTAAGAATAAACAGCTGCTTGTCTGAGCTGGAAAACTAGAGAATAATAATAATAATCACTTTATTAGGCTATACATTCAGACAAAAATCCTCTTGGAGTACATAGGTTCCTTCTTGCATTTTTTTTTTCATTTCAGAATTGACTACAGATATTTCTTGTTACAATTAGTGGTTTTCAACTCATATATTCTATGCTTTTATTTATTTGGTCATTGAAATCTCTCCTGTAGTATTGATTCATTCAACAGAGGAACGTTACTCTGCTATAGAAGTTGTAAACTTTGTCCATCCAATAGTTCATTTCTTTTATTCCGATACAATAGCTTTACACTTACAGTGCCTGAAAATAGTTCTTTAAAAAAATGTGCATGTTAAGTCCTTTGCTAGTACATGAGTATGTTCATTACAATAGATTTACAAAGAATAAAAGTGACCTTACCTTAAAAATAGGATAAAGTATTATGTGTACTTTGAGGCATTCATATTTCAATAACTAAAAGAATCAGACACAAAATATAAGGGTAATTAAAAATAGCTTATGATATATGTGTACTGCTTCACTGCTGGTCACCTTTTGCACAAATACAATCTTCACATGATTAAATCATTCACCTAAGACCTATATAAATAGCTCTAAAAGACAGTTACTGAAAGGTTATTCCTTTTAACACAGTTCTTTATTTCAGATTGGTTAAAGGCATTGTAAGAAGCAATATTTGAGTAATATTACTTTGTAAGTAATTTATATATGCAACCTGTTAAAAATAAAAATTTCTTATATAGCCCATAGAAGTTGAATTAGTAATAGTTAGCGCTACAGTAATGTCTGCAATTTAATGTAGCTCCTTAATAGCATACATCTACCGCAGTTGACATTTTGAAAAGCATGGAATTCAAACAAATTTGGATAAATTTTTACTCCACAAGCTCACTATTTAGACTGTATACATAATACGTATACGGACATATATAAAAGAACTTCCACTCTTAGAAGAGCCTTTAAATAAATATACTTATTTACAAAATAATGTTTTTATTAAACAGATAATTTTATTATTTTGGGAATTAATATTGTCAACATTAGTATAACAAATATTAGATCAAATTTCACTCTAATTCATGGATTATAGTTCAAACTAAGAATATAATGAATGCCAGATCATTTACATTGTTTTGTGCTGTAATTTCCCCTCCCTAAATAATGCCTAAACAATTCCATTTGTTCATTTTTGATAGTTTGTGGTCAATTATTCACTTTCAGAGAGCAGTAAAAAACTTTTAAATAGTGTTCCACTCCATTTTTTTTCCTTCCCGTCTCGGGTTACACGTGGTGTGTGTGTGTTTGCGTGTTCCCCAGACCCCCTCCTGGCTGACACACAGTGCCCTCTGCTGGCCGTTATAGAGTAACTGCACCCTTCGTGTTCCTGCTGGCCATAGCAGCGCCTCCTGCTGGCCATAGCAGCAATTACACTCATCAATACTCACATTCCCCCCATATATATATTCAATAAATTGTTGCCTTCCTTATACATCTCTTGTCCGTTGATAAACTTAATATTGTCCTAAACCAGGACATTTACATTGTTTTGTGCCTTAATTTCCCCTCTGTAAATAATGCCTAAATAATTCCATTTGTTCGTTTTTGATAGTTTGTGGTCAATTACTCACTTTCAGAGAGCAGTAAAAAATTTTAAATAGTTGTCGTGGTTTTACCACTAAAAATTGTGGTACTGACAAGAGATATCTGAGAGAAGCCACACACACCCAAAAAAGAAAACACACAAGTAACACAGTTTATTTCACACACACAGAAAACTGACAATAAAGTGCAAAAAACAGACAAATTAAGCTTTCCCAGGGCCCGTGTTGGGATGGGGACGCTCTGGAATAGTGCTGGTTTCTCTCTGTTGAGGGTTCCGGGAAGAGACGCCAGGATAATTAGAGAAGGCCCGCGACCAACCTGAGGACCTACAGCAGCACGAGCCTCCGCTCAGCTTTCTGAAGAAAAACACTCAGGCAGTTAGAAATTGCGAGCCCCCCTCCCCCTCCCTTCCCCAACCCCGGGAAGGGATTTCTGTGCTGATGGAAAGATGTGGCCTTTAAACCCAGGCTATGGCCGTGGAAAATCGCTAATCCGCCCGCCCACACAGAAAAAAAAAAAACCCACTAGAAAAACGCGACCCCCGAGGAAGTGGTCCCCCCAGGAAAGTACCACACCTGGCTGCCGCTGCTGAATCACGGATTTGTCCATACGCAGAGGTTAGTTTTGGCGTGAAGATGAGGATCGGTGTTACCACAGCCACGTCCAGAGCAGAAAGAGGAAGATGGAGCCCGCTCTCCCCTTTTTATATATATATATATATATCTGCGCATGTGCAGATGGCCCCCAGGGGGCTGGCTTTCCTCTGATTGGACTATTAGCACCCAGGCCCTGCCCCCAGCTTGCTCACAGGAGCACCAGGTCGGACCGGAAGCGACGCCACCCCCGCAGGCCGGAAGTGCATATCCAGTAATGGCGGCACCCTCAGCGCCATGCGTTCATGGCACGGCCCCGGCCCCGGCGCCCACAGCCCGGACTGGACCAGAAGCGACACTGGCCCCACAGGCCGGAAGTGCATATCTGGTAATAGCGGCGCCCTCAGCGCCACGCGGCCCCGACCCCGGCACCCGCGCCTGTGGCCGGCGGGGAATGGGGGAAGGGGGGGAAATGGTTTTATTTTCTAACCCACAACAATAGTGTTAAAAACTTCTTTTGAAACACAGTTTTTCACTGTCATTAATGCAGTTAATTTCTGATGTTAAAAGTGAAGAACAGTGAGTTTATAAAAGGTCTTGGTAAGAAATTGTAGATATAAAAGTATCTTTGGTAAAATATACTGGTGTTTCAATCATAAATAATCACAAAATAAGAGGAAAATTACAAATGTAAATATTATATTTTTTCTGAATAGATGTGAAAATCTGACCAATTCAAATATAAACCTACACAGCACCATCAGCAAGATAAGTAACTGGATAATTTTTTCCAAATGGCTAACTTCCATGATGCCTCTTATCAAGACTTTTGTAGAGACAGCAACAAATTGTAGTCAAAAGAAAAATACTCCAAAGGCTTATATTTACCCCAAAGTGAGACATAAAAATATAGCATAAAGCAATTAAACTGCAAGTAGAGAAGTTTGTGAGAAAATAACAATCTGCTACTTGTGTTAGAAAAGTCTGGAGGATGAAGAATACTGGTGGCCATATTAAGCTGTAAACAGCTCTAGAAACAGTTGTTTATAGGGGGGTCTAACTAACTGGAAAAATGAAGTGAGCTAGACAATAATTTTTGAACAGGAAATAATAGAATAATTTAGTTTGGAAAAGACCTCTAAGATCATTGAGTCCAAGTTGTTAATCTAATACCACTATATTCTCTACTAAACCATGTCCCTAAGTATTATATCCAAAAGTTCTTTAAACTTTCCTGGGATGGTGACTCCACCTCTTCCTTGGCCAGTCTTTTTCAGTGAAGAATTTCTTCCTAATATCCCATCTAGACCTCCCCTGGCATAACTAGAGACCTTTTCATCTGGTCCTGTCATTTCTTACCTGTGAGAAGTGTTGGATACCGTGAGAGAAGGCCCTGAGACAGACACAGAATATGTCCAGCAGGCATATCTCAAAGCTGGACTGTAGATAAGGGCCTGACCACAAGGACATGAGAAGAAACTTAAAGTATACAGGTTTTGCTGGTAAAAATAGCACTAGAAGTTACTATAGCAATGAGGTCTTAGTATTGGCCAGCTTTACAACTATAGCCAACTAAAGGGTGACATCATCTGTAAACAATTATGCACTTTGCTGTGAGACATGTTAGTGTGTAGACGTGTGTAGAACTGGTAGCTTGTAGATGTAGCTGAAAGTAGAAGTACTGTACTGCATGCATGTACATAGCATATAGATAATAAAGAAGGCTTGACTTTGCATTATACTGGTGTGCCTGCGTTCCTGGACCCCATGTGAACGCCCGAAAAACCTCGGCAGAGAAGAGACTGACCCCTACATAGCTACAACCTCCTTTCAGGTAGTTGTAGACAGCAGTAAGGTTTCCTCTCAACCTCCTTTCCTCCAAGCTAAACAACCCCAGCTCCCTCAGCTGCTCCTTTTAACACTTGTGCTCCAGACCCTTCCCCAGCTCCATTACCTTCTCTGGACATGCTCCAACACCTCAAGGTCTTTGTTGCAGTGAGGGGATTGAACACGAGATGTGAGGTGAGGCCTCACCAGTGCCGAATACAGCAGGACAAGCACTGCTCTGGTCCTGCTGGCCACTCTGTTGGTGATAAAGGCCGTTTACTTTCTTGGCCATCTTGGCTTTTCTCTTCTTAATTTGATTCATGTTATGGCAATTTGAATAAATACGGTTGTCTAAAGAAGAATTATTCCATTGATTAGAATGTACTTAACTGGAAAATACTTTTTCCAATGAAATATACATTATTTTTGGTTAATCTTTTCAAAATTTCTATTTCTTTAGCACTTAAAGCAATTAAAGTTGTCAAATTTTCTAAGCTCATGACCATCTCATTTATAGTGAAAAACACACATGTATTTTTCCTGGAACCTGTCCTTTGACTGAAAAGTGATTTAGGGTCTTTCCTATGGGCTTTAATGACCCACACACTGAAAAAAGTGGCTGTTTGATAAAGATCATTATATGTGTATTGAAACCACCATAGTTTCATACAAAGTTATTTTGGTAGTGACACACAAGAATTCCTTTTGATGGGACTTTCAGAAGAAGTTGTAAAAATGAGAGTCAAGGAAAAGGCAATGAATTGGATAAAATATATAATATCAGATTTTATCGTTCAAATTAGAGAATTTATTTTGCTCTGATTTTCAGCTATTTTAATTTATAAATATTTTATCTTTTTGAAAGGAGTAGAGCATACTTTTTGATTCACAAGATGTTCCTAGAATTGTTTCAGCCACATTGAGTTTATTACAGAAGGTTACTTAGTGCTTTTAAAATTGTCATACTGGAAGAATTTATACAATTTTCTTGCACATTTAGCAAGCTTATGATATAAATAAATAGAACATTTATTTTGAGACATATCACAGTAGCAGAATAAACTCATGGCAAAAGGTAGTTTTTTCTGTAGGATTTGCTGTAGAATTCTTTATTTTGATAGTTTAATGCAGTACTCATGCATGCATCTATGCCTACACATTTGAGTTCTTCAAATATATGGGATCTGGTCCCATGCATTCTGAAAACTATAGAAACAGTGGTTTTGATGGTGAACTCAAATAAGAGGTCAAGTAAATCTTTGGACAGGTAATCTATCCTCAAAATAATTTGGCTCTGCAAATTACTGGAACTCTTTAGGAACACTGAGTCTCTTCTATTTCCTCAAAAATGACAACTTGAGTAGGCATCTCTGTGAACTTTCTAAAGATGAGTGGTTTGCAAAAAAGCTACTTCAGAGTTCCAAATTGAAAGCTGACCTTCCTAGAACCTACTGGTGTCTTCAGGCTGGAAAGATTTAAAAAAAAATCAAGTGTTCATTTTAGTAGTAACAGATTTCACATTGAAATCATGTATACCAAAGTTTTCATCTTCAAAGCATTTTTTAAATATGAGCTAGTTAATACTTGTGTTATGATGAAATGGGTGGCAAATTCATCTTTATTTGAGAATGGGAATATAAGGAAGAGAACTCATCCACCCATGTCAAAATGTAAATCTGTGAAAACCTAACTACATCTATCTAATCTAACTAAATCTAACTTCAGACTAGACTATCACAATGGTGCTTACTAGATTTAAACCACCTTAGTGAATCTTGTAATCGTCACCTAGTCACACAATGTAAAAATTTCAGCACCTGAATGTACAGTAGAAGAAGAACCATATTTTCAGTTTGTTCAGTTTTAACAGTTTACTTATAATGAATGTACATTTTCTCTTTTCCTAGAGAATTTTGAAGACTGATACATCTCAGAAAATGTGTAATGTTTTCAAGGTAAAACTCATCAAAGACTGGGATTTGCTAATGCAGGTCATTGGCTGATCATTCAAATATATATTTTAATGATTCTGATCAACTTAGATGAAAAAGTAGTAAGTGAACATGATATGGAGGCTGTAAAAGATGAAGTTGTGACTGAGAGGCACTAGCAATACAACAACAATACTTTATAAAAACAGTGGGAAACATGTGAGATGTGGCCATATTAAAATCAATGAAAAATTCTTCTATCCTGAGAAGTCACATATTAAAACATTTGCTGTCTTTTCTTCAACTGGGAAGAAAAATATATGTATATATATTTCTTATTGATTTTTAAACCAGAAGTTTATATTACTAAATGTCTTTTTCAGTGAAACAAAACATATATAATCGAGTAAATAATTCCATTGTACAAGAAAAGGATGAATAGCATTCCTGGGAAATTATCTCAGTTGGAGATTTTAGCTTTGATGGTGTTTAAGTACATTAAACAATTAATAAAAGCAGCTTTTGCACTGGGTTGCTTAAAGTAAAAGTGTTGGCCTTGATTTCTGTCTAAATCTGAAAGTGCTTTAATTTTTCACACACATAATTTAGAAAATTTCAATGAAGAAGCACAATTCATTTCATAGTTTTGAAGCAGAGAAATGTGTGATCATAGCAAATAACAAAAAAACCATGTCCCTTGGCTATAGTAGAAACATCATAATTTCTTTTCTTGAAGATTTCACCGTGTTTATATGAAATAACAGGCATTTTCTACGGTCAAAACAAAACAAAAAAAATAAAATCTCTCTCCTTTTCTAGAGCTATTTCAGTGGGTTTTTTAAATTACTGTTCCTTCTGACTTTATAGAGTATAATATATTATTTAGTGCCTCTACATACATCTTGTTGCAGCAATTACATGGAACTGAAATAACTATAAACACAGATTATCAGATTATCACCTCTCAGACCACTGCTCAGAATTCAGATATTTTTGACCATGAATGACTAAAATAGATGAAAAGAGGCATACTTGTAACACTGTGAAAAAAGATGTCACATTGTTTTTTCTTCAAACATATTGTCATGGGAAATCATCTTAAAGAGAGGAAAAAACCTTTCTACATTATCACATATGCTGCAGATGTAAATATCAAACTTTATTTCAAAAGGCAAGAAGAAAAAAAAAAGATCACAACATGCTTAACAATTTTTTCAAGGATTCCAGAGGAAGGATTTTAGGATATGTGAAAAATGATTGTTATGCTTTGAATGCCTGTGACAGTTGGGACTTGTTTTCATGTATAAAATAGGGGTTTGTATATGTTGAATTTGAGAGAAATGTGGGGGTGTGCTGTGGGAAAAAGATGAAGAGCAGAAGAGACTTCAGAACAGAAGGGATGGCAGTGTACAAGGCAAATAAAACTTCTATAAACTGGGTAGCAAGAAGGTCCTTATGTTAATACTAAAATAGGAAACATGAAACTTTCCTTTGCTACCCTTTGCATACACAAAGACAGTTATCCAACAATGTAGTTTTTTTAACACATTGCTATAGTAATTTCATTGTGAAGCTCAGCCCTTAAATAAGGATTCTGCAAAATATAGCATCTTGCCTGTGTTTCATTTTTTTGCCCCATAATCCAAATTGTAGACAAACTGTCCCACTTCCACTGCCAAATCTGACCCCCTGCCTGCCTGTAATGGTTTGGGTTAAAACCACAGAGGAAGACAAAGAAAAAATAACTGTCTCTCTCATGCCTACAACCTGGCTGGNTGTCTGTCTGTCTGTCTGTCTGTCAGAGGGAATCCTGACTGGTCATAATTGGGCAATTACCCCCATTTATTCCCCCATATATCTACCCTTTAATAAATTGCTGCCTTCCCTATCCGTCTCTTGTCCATTGATAAAACCTAATATCGTCCAAAACCAGGACACTGCCCCAACCCCCAACCCAAAAAGTAGTGGAAAAAGACACAGAGTTATCAGAAGAGAAAATGAAATATACATGTAAAATTAGTAGTCATCTTTCTTGATGATTGTAGCCTGCACTGGCTCCCTTAATCAGCTCTAAGAAACTTTGAACAGTCTTTCATGCCTTAATCTTGAGTATTTCTGTCCTTGAGAGCTGTCTTGTCTCAGATTAATTGCTTACGTTAAACAACATAGGATGGGTTTCCCAGAGCTATGCATGCTTTTAAAGGCTCAAAATCCAAATGTCTTAATTCCCTGCATTCATGAGATGTTTCATGATGAGGTGATTCATGAGGTAATTCCTATTGGGTTTAATTTCTTTTTTAAATGTGAAATTTCTTCTATCTAAAAAAAAGAGAATATGTTTGAAGATGTTATCTCTTTGTAATTATATCATGACTGCTGAAATTGGTCATCATATCCCCAGTGTCTTGTAGTAAGACCATGAAACTGCTCAGGTACTATGTATTATGGCTGAAGAGTTCCAGTATTCCTCTTAATAAAATAGTTTAATTCAAAATAAATTTGCTCTAATCTAAATTTTGACCTGTTTTGTGCTGAAAACAAACTTTCTACACCACATCTTGGAAGATCTAGGTTCAAAAAAGTCATCTAATCTCTTGAGGCCAGATCCACAGTGGGAATTAAGGTTTAACGTTCCAAAACTTGAATTTTAGATGTCCTATTTCTCAAAGCTTTTCTTAACCCAAAGTATTAGCCCTGTATCTCATAATGAAAATATAAATTCTAGCATAACTTCAGGCAAGTGCTCCCCAGGGTGTAATTCAAACCCCTAAAGTAAGCAGTTAAGCTTTTTATATTGTGCATGTTACAGAGATAGAATCCAAATGATTGCAGATTTCATCTAAGGTATTCCTTAAAAGAAAAAAAAAAAAAAAAAGAAAAAGAAAAAAGAAAAGGCTAAAAATAACTCTATCAAAGGAAAATGTGGTAAAAGTGAGACTTACATCCAAATACTCACTAGAACATGGTGAGAAGATGAATGGATTCAAAACTTCTCATAGACTGATACCAATTATTTATGGACATTGTATAATTTTAAGATATATTTGTGTTTAAATTATTATTCTTTTCAATTTCTTTTTGTGACTGAAAAGTTGAAAAAAACAAACAAGTACCTGGTTACACCAAAGTGGGTTGGAAGAAAAATTTTATTTCTTTGCAATCTTATCTGTTTTACCTAGCTATGTCAAAAGTCTAAGGAAAGATACTTCATTTATTACAAATCTAGTGTTTATATCACTAAATTATCATGGTTACAGAAGCTTTAAAAATTCAAATAATTGTTCTTAATGAACAATATAGCCAAGTTCCAAAATTCCTTATTTTGCATAACTTCATTCCAGAATTTATGCCATATACTGGATAAATTTTATAAGATGCTCAACACTTTGGAAAAGAAAATCGTTCAGATGTCTGCAGCCTAACCTGATTAAAGACATTATCAGACATAAGCTACTATAATACTACTTAAGCTTCTATGATTCTTCTCACAACTACTTCAGCCCTCCCACCTTTTCACTTTGTGCTTGTATTACCTTTGTATTGAATATTTTTTCTCTTGGAAAAAAAAATTGAGTCATTATACTGGTTTTGGACAATGCTGGCCCAGTACTGAGGTTTTCTTTCTCTTATGTGGCCCCCATGGTGAGTAGGCTGCTGGTGAACAGTGAGTTGGAAGGGGACACAGCTTAGATAGCTGACCCAAAACACTCACAAGGATGTGGTCACAAGGATGACATCCTACTCAGCAATAAAAGCCCAGGGAAATGAGGAGCAAGCAGGAATATTTGTGGTTGTGGTGTTTATCTTTCCAAGATACTGTAAAGTGTGCTGAGGTCCTGATTTTCAGGAAGTGGCTGGACTTTTGTGTGTCAATAGGAAATAAAAAGAAAAAAAGATCTTTTCACTTTGCTTATGTGCAGATTTACTTCACTTACAAAACCTTATCCTGAATGAATTTTCAGTTTTTGCTCTTCCAGTTCTCTCCACTGCCCCACTGATAGGGAAAAGAGCAAAGAGCTTAGTGGGTGCTTAGCTTCTAGACAGTCAACTCACCACAGTGATTCTTTAAAATACTACTCAATAATAAAGAATTAAGGCATGCACACATTCAATGCTAACTACACATGAACTAGAAAAAACAAATAAACAACAACAACAACATCAAAACAAACAAATGAAAAAACCTAAATGCTTGGTCTGCATAAGAAAATTCTGTCAAAATCACCGGTAATGACACATAATCTATTACTGAATATAAGATTCTATTAGGCAACAGGTAACTTTCCCTGCTGGAAAGAAAAAGCCTGCTAAAGGATGATATAATATCACATGCAAATTCTACATGACTTTGAAAAGTTATGAGCAAGGGTATGCTCTAAAAACAATGGGAAAATTAACTTGTTTAATCATTTGAGAACTTTATTGATTAAGACACAAAGACAAATCGGACACTTCTGAAGAAAAGTGACCGATATATTTGTATAGGTCTGTCAGATGCTGAGCTCTTTGCTTGTATTTATCCTGTGTTATTGCAGACTCATAAATGATTACTACCTGTGTACTGCCAAAACCACTAGTCACGTACTTAGATTAGCTAAACAAATATAATCTAAAAGCTATTTTTCATTGTTGTAGAATTAAAAATGAAAGTAAAAATGATCTGTGTTCCAACCACGTGGGATGGCAACCGGGCGAGGGGGAGGTGGGGAGGAGAGACCCTTCCCACCCCCCGCCCGCTCGGACCGGGGACCGCCTGGCGCCCTCTGCCGGTTCCTCCGTGCCCCTCAGCCCCGGGGAGAGTTCTCTTTTCTTTGGA
>VYZS01007671.1:7928-21184 GCA_013400695.1 Neodrepanis coruscans | reverse complement strand
TTACACCCATTTATTCCCCCATATATCTACATTTTAATAAATTGCTGCCTTCCCTATCCATCTCTTGTCCGTTGATAAATCTAATATTGTCCTAAACCTGGACAGGAGGGCACACACCAAGTTCACAGTACGCTGGACTTCAGGAGAACACTCTTCAGCAATGTGATAGGTAGAGTAATATCTGATAAAGCCCTAGAGGAAAGAGGGGCCCAAGAAAGCTGGTTGATATTCAAGAATCACCTTCTTTCAGGTCAGGAGTGTTACCTCCTGAAAAAGAAGTCAGGAAAAAACACCAGGCCACCTGCACGTATGAACCAGGAACCCCTGCAGAAACACAAACAAAAAAAGGCCTCTGGAGGGTAGAAGCAAGGACAGGCAGTATGGGAGGAATACAGAGAAATTGTCCAAAGAGCTAGGAATGAAATTTAAACATGGCCAGGGATGTTGAGGGCAACAAGAAAAGCTTCTGCAGATATGTCAGTGATAAAAGGAAGACCAAAGAAAACGTGGGCCCTCTCAAAAGGATATCATACACCTGGTTATTCGGGAGAAGGTGGAAACACTCAGTGAATTTTTCGCTTTGATCTTCACCAATAAATGCTCCAGCTACAGAAACCAAGTCATAGAATAGAAAGCCAGGTACTGTGAGAATGAGGAACACCCTGCTGTAGGAAAAGAGAAAGTTCAAGACTATCTAAGGAACCTGAAGGTGCACAAACCCTTGGAACCCAATAAATTGTATCCATGGGTCACTTAGAAACTGGCTGATGAGGAAGCTAATATCCATCGTATATGAGAAATTATGGCAGTCCAGCAAAGTTCTCACTGGCTGAAAAAGGGAAAATTAACCCCCATTTTTAAAAAGAGAAATAAGGAAGACCTGGGGAACTGCAGACTGGTCAACCTCACCTCTGTGCATGGCAAGATCATGGTGCAGATACTCCTGAAAAACTATGACTTACTCTAAGACATTAAACGATAAATATATTCTTTAACATACACACAAAACACAATCTTTATAATGACACCTTCACTTACATTTGTTATGAAATTTCTTTCAGATATTACAAAGAATTTCCTTCAGTATAAGATCAAATATTGATTTATCTTAACTTGTTTTAACTTACATATTAAACTGAAATAAAGTTAAGTAACCAGGAAAGTGGAACAGTTAAAAGTAATTATAGACATATTTTGTTGCATGCTATCATTTTTGTATTTATGCACAAGGAAGGACCAGAAAAAAAAAAGGCATATGGAAATAATTTCATGTGTTATTTCATATGGATGAATATTTTATTTTACCATAATCTGTGGAGATTGATTAAGTTTATCTTAAAGTACTAGCTGTAAATTCTTCCATTCATTAATTCTTTATACTAGCATACCAGGGCTGCACAAATAAGAAATTTAAAGATTTAAATTGATACAATTTTCTCACGTGACTGAATCATATCTTGATGTTTCCTCCACTTAAAAATATTTGCACATCCTTCCTACCTTACTGCTGGCAAAAGTCTTCCTGCAGAAAGTCACCAAGCAGCATCTTAAACAGAATCATTCACATTAAAATAAACTCAATGTGAAAGGCTAATTAAATCACAACTACTTAAAGGTATGTAACTCATTTCCCAAATCTTCAATGACTGTATAAGATAATTAATACTACAGACTTAAGACTGTGTCTCAGCTGCTTATTTCTATATAGTTAGTATTTGAGCATGTCAATGGCACGTTTTGTGATGAAGTTAGGTTAATGTTTATATTTCTGAAAATGAATGGAGTGTGCATATGATTAAGTTCTTTTCCAGAACTGATGGGGATTAGGGCATAATCATCAACTTCAGAGTCATTAGAAAAAAATTATAGCAGGAAGGATATTTTTCCTAACTAATAAGAGAAAAAAATAAGGCTAACAGGCATTAGAGTATGGTATGACTCATTATATTTTCACTCCATAACATCAATTCACAAGAAAAATATAATTTTAACTTTATTAAAACCCCGAAGTCTAAGTCCTATAAAAATTAACTAGATATAGAAGGAATTTTATATTGTAGAGCATTTTTTAAAAATCCTGTCATAATTTAAAAAAAAAAAAAAAGGTAGACAGGTTAACACTGCTAAATAAAACTTGGCAGAATTTATTTCTTTGTTTCCTCAAAGAATAAGTGATTTCATGAAAGAAATTTTTGTAAAAGCCTCAAACCTTCATGAATTAATGCTAAATATATGAAATTAGTTTGGCTAAAAAATATGTGAGATATAAAAGTAGTGAAAATTATGACATTTTAATGGAAATTAATAAACACAACTGCTAACTATTTCAGAGTCTCCTAGCACCAAAAATATTAAAAAAAAATAAAAAAAAAGGAAAGGAAATTTTACAAATTACACTCACATTCACAAAGACAGGAAGGAAAACTGGTTGTTTTACATCCCAGAATAAAAAGCATGGTCACTGGTGTAAAAGAAAGATAGTTCGGTTGGGAGTAGCCCAAATAACGCTATGCTAGGATAGTCAGGCCTATCATAAGGCATAATGGCATGTGAGAATACAAATTAAGGACTCTGTAGGAGGTAACACATTGTTTGAGCCCCTCCCAGGGCTGCCCCAGGGGACCCTCCAGACTCGGTGTCCAAGTGAAACCTATCACTGGGGACAGCTGTTCAGACCACTTTTGACCTGAGCAGGATTTGGAGCCTGGGGGTGGGATACATGATTAGATGCAGCCGAGGTGCATTTTGCGATTACTCAGGGTTTATTATGGCACGTTTAGGGGAGGAACCAAAAGTAGGAAAGGGAGGGATTTTAGAGATTTGGGGAGGAATATATATTGGAAATAGAAAGGTAAAAGAATAAAAAGGGCCGGACATATGTATATATTTGACTGATCAATACACTTCTCTGGCTATGCCCTGTGCTTACTAAATTCCTCTGTAACCCTTTCCTGGGTGATAGCTCTCTGTCTGGTGTGTCTGTGTGTATAGCGAGGTTTGAGTGCACCAATTAGAGCCAGATCATGGATCAGAAGGTCCATATATCCATGGTACCACAACTGGAGTGAGTGCAGGTGTGAGACTGCAATTATGATCATTAGAAAAGTTGGAGCCCGTGAGTAGGTCAAATGGCCTAAGGAACCAGAAAAGTAAGTGAGAGTACAGGACCTGTACTGAGGCCTGGGGGAATTTTGACTAATTCTCTGTCTGTGTGTGTGTACACTAATGCTTTTATGTGTGATGTGCAAGCAACAGGTCTGGGACATGCACATGACAGAGTGTCTGGACTTGATGATCCTTGTAGGTCTCTTCCAATTCAGCATATTCTATGATTCTGTGATTCTGAATTCAGTTTTAATCTACTGTGAATGCAGGTATATGTATTTCCACTAATGGATTCCATCCTGCTCATCCAGAGAGGACAGCAGGATGAAGGCATTGGTGCAGTCTGTGTTTGTGTATCTGATCTGAATGTCTGCCTGTGATCTCTGTGATCAGCCATATTCATGTGCATTTATGTGTATATGTGTGCTGTGTGCATGCATGTGCTGGGAATACTGCTTGGACATGGGAATATGGAGCTGCAGCAGCCTCTCCTCTCTTGGACTGATGGATCTCATACAATATATTTTCTCCAAGAGATATCTTCATTGTTTATATATACATACATTCCAAACCAAAAAAAAAAAATTATTTTATTCAATATGATATTTGGGTGAGATGTAAGCAGAAGAAGTTTTGTTTTGGAGAATGAAAATATGTCAGTGAATTTTGGCCCTTTTATCTCAGAAAGTCATTTGATGTCCTTATCCCACTCCTCATTTTTATGACTCCTTTAAAATCATAGATATTTAAAAACATAGATGTGCTTTAAGGCAAGTTCTGGAAATCCCACCTGTTGTTTTTAGAGTTTCAATTTTTTTTCTATCAAGAGACAAATCAGTTTATAGAATTGAATTTATCAACAGTGTGCACACTCAGTTTAGCAAATGAGGACATTATCTCACTGGAGCACTGAAGACAAACATTGCAGATAAGCACTGCAGGTAAACCAATCTATTCACTACATAATCGCTTGTGAGAATGGCTTTGCCCTCAGATAGCTGCAAGTCCACAACCTACTCTAGTCATAATTATATTAGGATAAGGGAGGGAAAGGTTATTTCTTTGGCAGTTCAAACGTTTTTAAATGGGTTTTAAATGTTATTACTGAATTAAAACAGACCATCCCAAGGTTATTTTCCCACCATGAAGTCTAAATGTCCTTAACAAAATCTTGTTATCAAGACATTGCACTTTGCTGGGATGATTTGGGAATTTTTGGAGATAGTGTCATTCCAAAATGTTGGGACCATTTAATGCAGTAAATCCATGATACTCTCCTGTGAATTCTTATTTAGAAAGTTAACTCTTAAATTACAGATAAATGTCCTTTTCCATTATAAGCCCCTGTTATGAAACACACATACTTTTACAAAGAAATTATTTGTAGAGAATTTTTTTCAAGAAAAAGACTTTTTCCTTTTTGCTTTTTGCTTTTTTTTTTTTTAATGTCTAGAGTATGATGAATTTTGTTCGTTGTATTTGATCTGCATCAGCATGAAATGTATCATGTTCCTTGCAGCTTTTATATTTCCAGGATACAGCACTGCTTTTTTTATGAAACTAATCTTAACCTCTTCTGCTTAATCAGTATATTGATGTGCATATTTAAATATCTAAGTGACTATTCAAACTTCCCATGCTGTTTTGTGGGAATTGTTTCAAGTTTTGAGGAGGTTTGAATGTCTCTAAACATTGTGAAATATTTCCTTTTTAGCTGTGTATTTCACTTTTGGGCTGCCATGTAGGGAGGGGATTGCAGCGTGTGACTGAATGTGGATGCAATAGAATAGCTATGTTAACTGCTGATAGTGATATTCCCATACTCAACCTGATGATCAAAGACTACAAGGAGCTGGAAGCCAACATGAGTTTCCTTCAGAGCAAATTAATAACTGAGGCTAATCTCTTCAGTTATCTCACTATAAAGTCCTTACTAAAGACTCAAAGAAAACATGTAGAGCCAGAAAGTGTATCCTTCAGGAAATTATGTATTTAAAGACTAAAATAATATGAAATCTATGAACACAGAGATGGGAAGATAAGACAGATGCTATTAAAACACCACCAAACTTGGAAAAGGATTGAAATTCAGCAAAATAAAGTAGCTTAGGTTTCCAAACTTAATGGCTTATGAGACACATTCGCTGTCAAAATGAAATCAGGAGAGTATAGTCTTTAATTTCAGAGCAATGAGAGAACTTATTCTAAAAAGGGCCAAATTATATCTCACAATATGATCTCCCTTCCTAGTAAAATTTGTTCGCTTGGCTTCTGACGATATGGACAAGTACTCTGTGTCTGGTGTTGCTGCACACACTACACTTCTCTTATGGCTTATCTCGTCTGGAGTGCATTTCTCCTTGGCGAGGGACTGTGCCATCTGCGATCCCTCATGGCCACAACCTCTTACACAACTGCTTTCCAAAATAGGAGAAAAAATGATTTTGCAGTGCACTTAAAGTATAATAAGATAAGCCATTAGAGAATTTTGCATTCCTGCAACTCTGAGATGATGATTACTAGTAGGACAACTACATTCAAGACTTTTAAAAAAGAGTATTTGTAAGAAGACAAAATAACTTATCCTTTTCATCCTGTCTACAGTATGTACTATATAAGCAAATAACACATCTGGCAGCTGACAGATAAGTTTTTTTTCTCTCTTTAATTATATGTATTTTCATGAACAGGAAATGTCTGATTGCAGCATATGCTTCTAATGACATGAATTTTAAACCAAGTGTTTAATACTTTGTCATCAGAAAATCTTGCATTACTGATTTGGGATGGGTAACACTGTTGAAATTTGGTCTTACACATCTGAATCTGTTGTCTGTGCAGAACTGGATTTGCAAATCTTGCAGACATTGATTGCCTGTTTAATATGAATTTATTTTTAACTCTTCCACTTGCATTTAGAGTCTAGTAAAAAAAATGCAGATTTTTTTTTGCATGTTGTTTGGTCAACAAAAATGAAATATTAATGTTTGATATCAAGTGCATTTTGCTTTTTAGGCCAGATATTTAGACCTCATTGTCTTATTTATTTAGCTGTGTTTGAATTATTGACACTTACTATATAATTTTGACTTCATATGGAGTAATTGATCACACAATATAAAAATTAATAAACCAGTGTATTCATTCACTTATTCTGAGTTCTTGAAAAAAAATCTTATTAAACATTGACTAGCTAATATGTTTAGACAGTTTTTGGTACTCAAGATGAATGATTAGAAATAGCTTATTTCTATACGCCACATTGTGCCACATAGGTATATTCCTACATAATGGAAAATTTTAAATACATGGACATGAGGAAAGTTGAGTAAGGACAAAACTGTCAGATCATGTACAGAAGCACCTAATGTACAGGTTAGCATTCTTTATTCAACAAAGACATCAAGGGGCAGGGAAGTAGTTCCTATCTTTCTGCAAAGAGATAAATCACTTCCAGTTAAGCCACTACCACTTTTAAGACCTTTTTCTTGTCTCTAAAAAAACATTTTATTAATAACAATGTAACTATCACTTTAAAAATCAAGGCAATCTTTTCTCAGATGTAAAATTTTAAAGTGAAAGGTCCTTAATCTCTGTTAGTCACATCAAGAAGTCAATGAACTCTGACTAGCAGCTGAACCCTGGGATGAATTCCCTGCTGATGTCAATGTTGCTGATGTCAGTGTTACTGATGTCAACTATTACAAGCTTCCAGTAGCAAAGAATGTTTTATTACAAAAGAATTGACCTTTTCTTTATGAAAAATCAAGACCATCATATTTGTCTCTAGATTTTTAACACATCAAAGACCAAGCAGTTTACTATTATTAATAATGTTGATGTAATTATAGCAATAACTTTCTAGGTCTGGTTATGTGCCATAAAGTGTTCCCTTTTTCTAAAAATGCATTTTACTTTTCAACTACTGGTAAGTGTCCCAGTTCTGGCTGATGTTCCAGTATTATATCAAATACTCAGAGGAAGATCTTATTTTTCAACACAATTTGTTGCCAAAAAATCACAGATAAAAGTCTCTAGACTAGTTCTGAGTACAGAAAGCTAAAGTGTCAGGTGCATTGGAAAAATTCCAAAAGATACACCCAAAATCATATAGGTTTCATAACTTTGTATCCCCAATTACAGATTGAAGGATTACCTTATCTGTTCCACCCCATTTTCCATCCCCAGTTCTGCCTTTAGTATGCCCCCCTCGAATTGATTTGAGGGTCATGAAACAACACCTGGTTCCAGGAAAAGACACCTTTCTTGCTATACTGTTTTCTTGACTCTCTGCTTTTGGAACTCGTTTGAGGCCTAGACCCAGCCTCGTGGATCTGTTTTGTCTTCTTTCTCACTCTTTATCAGTCTTCTCACAGGTTCAAGAAACCATCTCTGTTTTTACCAACATTCTTCACAAGGAATGACAAACTATGCACTTTCCCTTGAGAACTTCCAACCTTACTAAAATAGATGACTTCTATAGCTAACAATATCCTTCTTGCAGAAATTTGTAGCACAGTGAAACTACATAAACTATTTTAGAAAACTTGTACAAAATTACTAGAAAATAATATAAGTTTTATGGCATAAACTTCAGAATTGGGGTCATTAAGGACACAAAATCCACCAGCTCAGCTATTAATATGCTCTTTTGGTATAACCAAATTAGGGCATCAAATTCAAGGGCTGGTGATAGCACTGTTGTCATTTGAGTTTTTGTATCAAATAAAGAAACTACTTTGAATCAATGTATACTGCTGGTATCAAAAGCATCTTTTGGCAAAGAGCTTTATAGTTTCATTAATTATTGTATCAAAATGGGGTCTATTTTTCTTTGGTTTAATTTTACTAGTGAATTATTTAATTGAATGTCATAGAAGAATAGAATAGAATAGAATAGAATAGAATAGAATAGAATAGAATAGAATAGAATTAGAATAGAATAGAATAGAATATTTCAGTTGGACTCTACAATGAACATTTAGTCCAACTGCCTGACCAATTCAGGGCTAACCAAAAGTTTAAGCGTGTTTTGAAGAGTGTAGTCCAAATACCTCTTAAAGGCTGACAGGCTTGGGGCATTAATCACCTCTCTAGGAACCCTGCTCCAGTGTTTAACCACTATTTCGGTACAAGTCTTCCCCATTTCTGTCAGAAAAACATTACCTGTGCTCTTTAAATTTTCAGCATTCTTCTCAGTTCTCTGAAGTCTCTTTGGAATGACTGGAGACTTTTAGTCATGATTTGTACGTGTGTTAGAGTTTCAATTCTGAAGGAAAAAAAAATAAAATATTCCCCACACCACTTGTATGTACCAAATAACCACAGGTTATTTCATGATTCTCTGTTGAATTTTCCAAGCTAAAAGATTCTTATTTAATCTCGCATGCACACGATTATTCAGCTTAGGGAATTCAACGGTTATTTTTAATTCCTTTCTTAATGTTTATTTTTTATGTAAGGTGGTAAATTAAGCCAGGAAAGAAAAGACTTGATCATCCCATACTTCTTATTCAGAATACTTGAACAACAAAATATTAAATGGCCTGTGCTACATTTCTAATTTATGTCCTAATTGCTGAATTATCTGTGTGTTTCAAGAATCAGAGAATGTCCCTGAAGCCTGCCTTTCTCCAGCTTGTACAGCCCCAGTTCTCTCAGCCTGTCTCTACACATGATCTGTCTCTCTGGAGTTTCTCCAACAGATCCATATCTTTTTTTGTGTTAGGAGCCTTTGTTAAGTTTGCAAGACTAGGTTTTGGTAGTGGGGATGGGGGTTCCCAGGGTGGCTTCTCTGAGAATTTGCTAAAAGCTTCCTCCATGTCTGGCACAGCCAATGCTTGCCAGCAGGACAGACTCACTGCTGGCAAAGGCTTAGCCCAACAGAAATCATACTAACCCCTCTGTGATAACATTTAAGAAGGGAAAAAAAAATTATTGCACAGATTTAATTGTGGCCAGGGAAGAGTGAAGTGAGAATATGTGAGAGAAGCAGATCTGCAGACACCAAGGTCAGTGGAGAAGGAGGGGGAGCAGGGGCTCTAGGCACCAGAGCTAAGATTGCCCTGTAGCCCATGGTGAAGACCATAGTAGAGCAGGCTATCCCTCTGCAACCCATGGAGGTCCACAGGAATTCAGAGATCCACCGGCAGTCCATGGAGGAAACCCACGCAAGAAGGAGTTGGAAAAAAGGCTGTGACTCTGTGGGAGGCCAGTGTTGGAGCAAAGTCCTGACAGGGACCTGCTGACTCATGGAGAGAGGAGCCCACGCTGGAGCAGGTTTCTCGGTAGGACTTCTGAAGGACAAATGTTGGAGCAAACTGTCCCTGAAGGATTTCACAGCATGAAGAAAGGACCCATATTGGAGCAGTTCATGGAGGACTGTTGCCCATGGGAGAGACCCCACACTGGAGCAGGGGAAGGACTCTTCTCCCTGAGCAGCAGCAGGAACAACATGTGATGAATTGACCATAATCCTCATTCCCCATCTCCCTGCAGTGCTGTGGGGGAGGAGGCAGAGCTTGGAAGGAGAGAGTGGTGGGAAGAAAGTGTTTTGTCATATTTGTCGTATTTTTTCTTCCCTGTCCATTTGAGGAGGGAAGTGATAGAGCAGCTCTGGTGGGTGCCTGACATCCATTCCCATCACAAGGCCGTAGAGTTGGAAGCAGTACTGCAGGTGGGGTCTCACAAGAGCAAGATGGAGAGAATCATCTCCCTTGACCTGCCAGACACACTTCTTCTGGTGCAGCCCAGGAGATGGTTGGCATTCTTGATTGCAAGTGCACATTGCTGAGTCATGTTGAGCTTTTTGTCCACAACCACCCCCAAGTCTTTTTCTCCAGGGCTAGCATTGATCCATTCTCTACCCAGCCTGTATTTGTGTTGGGGATTGCCCTGGCATATGTTGCAGGACCTTTCATTTGGTCTTGTTGAACTTTATGAGGTTTGCACAGGCCCACACCTCAAGCCTGTCAATATTCCCCTGGATGTCATCCCTTCCCTCCAGCATGTCAACCACAGCACATAGCTTGGTGTTGTTGGCAAACTTGCTGAAGGTGCACGGGATCCCACTGTCCATGTCACCAACAAAGATGTTAAAAGGTGCTGGTCCCAATACTGACGCCTGAGGAATGACACTCGTCACTGCTTTCCATGTGGACATTGAGTCACTGAGGGTTTTTAGTGCAAACATCCAGTCAATTTTTTATCAAAATAACGCATCCATCAAACCCATGTGTCTCATTTAGAGAAAAGGATGTCATGCAGGACAGTGTCAAATGCTTTTCACAAGTCCAGGTAGATGATGTCAGTTGCCCTTTCCTTGTCCACCACTTCTGTAATCCCATTGTAGAAGGCCACAAAATTTGTCAGGCATGATTTGCCCCTGGTGAAGCCATGTTGCCTGTCACCAATTACCTCATTATTTTCCATGTGCCTTAGCGTAATTTCCAGGAGGAGCTACTCCACCATCTTACCAGGCACTGAGGTGAGACTGACCAACTTGTAGTTACCTGGATCTTATTTCCCTTTTTAAAAATAGAGGTTATGTTTCTTCTTTTCTAGTCCATGGGAAACTTCACTGGACTGTCATGACTTTTTAAATATGATGGAGACTGGCTTAGCCACTTCCTTGACCATTTCCTTCAGGATCCATGGATGTGTCTCTACAGCTCCTGTGGACTTGTGAACTGTCAGGTTCTTTAGATGTTCTCAAACCTGGTGTTCTCAAACTCCATAAACTCCTTACAGAGGTTTTTAAAATTTTTGTCAAAATTTCCTTTCAGACTTTCTCAATTACCATTTTTATGAAAAATAACAATTCTACAGAAAATAAAGTTTAAACAGAAATCATATATGAAATTAAAAATGTTCTGCTAATGCTTTCTCCTAAGCTAACACTAAATCTTTAATGAAAGGTTAAAAAGAATATTTTCTCCAATTTAATTTTCTTCCTAATACTTTCTTATTGAGTTATATTCTGACTTTTTCGATGTCTAATTTCCTGCTCTCAAGCAATTTAAGAATATAAAAGATCAGAAAAATAATTTAAGGTCATCCTCTGCTCACTCCAGTTCTCTAGCTTGTGCCCAGAGCATATGGCTTGGAGTCTGATCTCTGCATATCTGTTAATCCAAAATCTTGTAGGAGTTAATGAAATCTGATAGCTATGTATTATTTTAATCTTTTAGTGGGTATGACACACAATTCATATAATTGATACTTGTATCAAATAAACCCTGTCATAGATAGTCAGAATTATTTACCTTTGACAAATGTCCCACTTACGAGTTCTCAACTTGTCTTATGTACTGAAGAAAATTTTGATCTTTGATGCAGCATGTTTTGACTGTGTTAGTCTGACTGCAGTCATAACCTATAGAAAAGCAATATTATCATTCCACTGTTCTTTCCTGATCTGAAGTGTTTAATAACATGGTTGTAGACTGGTGATCAATTCTCTTTTTATGGAGAGAGAAATACAGTTACCTAATAGATGAATAAACAAGTTTACGTATTTGTGATGATTTTTTTTTAATGCAGTGTTTGAAATGTCATTAAGATACTTTTCTTAAAATAATCTATTAGAACTTAATCACCTGGTAGAAACTCTGACATATTTGGATCACATTAAATACATAGGTAGATAAAAACCTATTTACCTTGGAAGAGTATTGCATCAGCAATCTTAACCATGCTGTGAGACTTAGCTGTCTGGCAGAGCAATATTACATTTAATAGTATTGGTAATTCTAATTTACAAGGACAAATAACATATCAGAAGAGATTTACATCTTCAGTCCTGTCAATATATTACTCAATGTTTCCACTGTCAAATATTCCCTGAGGTTTTTCCATTTATTTATTAAGACCCCTAGATTTTGATGGCTGGGTAAAATATATGACTTGTATCTGAACTAACACTGTAATTCATAAACTTGGTATTGTCATTAACTACAGGGTCTTCTACAGGCGATGGAAGCTGCGGGCTGATGTACCTTAATTGAAAGCTCACTCTGAAGTAAGACTTGATCCTGCTACCTAAATATAAACACCTAGTGGCATGTAAGACATCCTGGGATCTTTTATGGTCTGGAGCATAGGTTCATACATAGATGTGCGGCATACCTGTCAGCTCCATAAAGATGTCTTAGATATCCTTTGCTGTTGTACACATATTGAGACAACTAAATTGTTCTATAGCTGGCTGGTCCAAAGCAGTCTCTAGACTCTATTTACTGTTTTGTTCAGGATCTCAATTCAGTTGCCTAAACAGTGATTGTAATGAGACATTAAATATGTACAATTTCTAGGATGTGGATGCAACCAGTCCACTAAAAAGCTGACCTGACCTAAATAGTATGGCTGTAAGTCAGCCCACACGATTTGGTCTAGGGGAAAGGTCACCTAAGAACCTTTCTACTGCTTAGCATTTAAGTTTTAATACAAAATTTATACTTATGTTTTATTTGCTTGTTTATACAATTTTCAGTAAAGCTTTTAGTCACGATAGTTTTTTTCAGTATCCAAGTAAATTAAAATAAATGTTCAGAGAAGCTAGCAGAAGGGAATCCCTTGTCATTGAGTTATCTTTTCTGCACACAGGGAAAATTGAATTTCCAATTGCATAAAGAAGACAACTTTGTGAGGTTCATCATACAGAGTGTCGTGGGGCTAAAAAATGAAAGTTAAAAACGATCAAGCCACGGTACGGCGACTGCCTTGCGCTGGCGGCCCTGGCGACTGCTTTCTGCTCCGGGGCCGCCCGCCCCCATGCCCGCGTGGTTTTTTTTTTCGGTCGCCCCTTCCCCCACCACCACCTCCGGTGGCGTGGACGGCAGGCGCTGCTGCTGGGAGGTGCGGCTCCGGTTCGATGCAGAGTTTCGGCGCTGTGCGGCCCTGGCTTTGCTGGCCAGCACGGGCGGTGATCGCGCCGTCCAGAATGACTGCGGGAGGTGCGATCCCAGTCCCGGGCTGGGGTCGGCCATGGCCCCGCTCCGAGCCGAGGCGGGGCTGGGGCGCAAAGCCGGGCGGGCTGTGCCCACAGCTGAGGCACGCGCCGGTGGGGGGCTGCAGCAGGGAGTGCGGTTCCGGCCCGGTGCGGAGTCGCGGCGTGGTGCGGACTCGCCGATGTGAACGCCGCTCCCGCTGCC
>VYZS01007669.1:15662-27915 GCA_013400695.1 Neodrepanis coruscans | reverse complement strand
ATTCCCAACATGATTGCACTTGGCCGAGGGTAAAAATGTCAGCTCTTCTCTACATGCCCCATCACATGCTCCCAGTCCATATTTCTGCTGAAGAGCAAATCTGCCCCAGCTATGCATGATGCTCAGTACACAGGGACTTATCATGAGAGCAGTTAATGCACTGTAAAGTTACTCCTGAACTTGCCATGTGGTATCTTCTCTATGCTGTCATGCCTTGTTCAGTGTTCTACTGACACTTGAGAATTTTGGAAAAGCATGCAGTAAGTACAGTGTATTATCATCATCTACATTTCTGATACGTAGCTTATCATAAAATGTTTCTTAAAAATGTCTTGGGTTTTTTTTTTTTTTTCCTTTAAGTGTTACTACATATGACATCATTTGTGTACGCACTTCAGCTGGATATGGTATTTTAATATGACAGAAATACTTAAATAAAATTTGGTTTTGATTTCAAAGATCTTCCCTTTATGATGCTGCGGTAAATTCAACCCCTAGACTGACACCCTTTTCTCTGTATAAATTTAGTTTTTGAGGGCTAATATTTCTACATGTTGCAATTTAATTGTTTTAAAAGGAAAAACTACAATAGTGCTATATATCTATATTAGCTTTCCCTAGCCTTTGGAAAGTACATGGATTTACAATTAAGCGTCAGGGATGCTCTAGTCTGGCACATATTTTTGTTTGCTAAATACATTAGCAAGCAATAAAATCTCTGGCATTCAATCTTTCTCACTATTTACATCTTATTTTCATCCCAATCTTTCACCTCTGGTTTTTATTTTTTCCCGTTTTTGCCAATTTATTTACAACTACCAAATAAAATTGATGCCACTCCTACTTCACACCTCAACAGACAGGGAATTGTGGATCACTGTATTGGACCATGCCTATTCATCTTCTGATGCATCTGCATTTTGTTATAACTGAGCTTTGCCCATTATACCTCAAAAGTCCCTCTGAATGCAGTCTATCTCTTAAAATAAATGTAAGTACTACAGGTTCACTATTGTTCTCTGTATTCAGCCATTAAAACACAACTGTTTTTTCACAATATCCTTCTTTGATCCAGTGTTCTCCTGCACTCTCCAACCTCAAGTAATCCTTCAAGTCCTGGGCAGGACCTACAATTCCAAGTGATTCACTGAAATGTCAGTGTATTTTCAAGCCCCAAAATGAAGCCTTGTTTTTTTTAAAAAATAAATAATAATTAAAAAAAAAAAAGAAGAAGATGCTAGAATGGAATAGATTCTGTGAATATAGTTCAGAAGTATGTGTAAGGAATACAGCACTCCTAACTAAAGTCTTCATCATTTCTTCTCCCCAGATTCCGACAAACTCTGAATGCAATAACATACATAACACAGGGATGTCTCTTGAGACCAGGACATGTTTATCCTCAATAGGCAAGAACAGAAAAGGACTTCACCCTGTCAGTAACTGTGGTAATTAGAACAATTGCTGGTTATGGGGAATGGTGGCTTTTGCCAGAGCCCATTTGTAATGTGTGAAGTTGGTTTCAGTCAGTTAGAAACTGCTTTCTGGAATGAAGCAGACCTCTAACAGTATCTTCTTCGCCCTGAGCAATTTCAGATGACATCCACATTGACACTGAGGAGAAAAAGCTGAGAGAGAAATAGCAGTCTGAAAGAAGTCCTAGGGAAGCATTCAGAATTTGCTCTGACTTCAGAAGGAAATTTCTGGAGGCAAGTAGAAGGTGCCTGTGTGGATGTTTTCGTGAATCTAAAATCTTACAAAGAAAAGGCAGAAAATTCCAAGGCAGGTGAGTCCCAAAGCCTGTCATTTGGGTTTTTTGGCAATCTTGAATCCTGATGATGCCTGGAATTTGAAAGGAGGGATACGAACTGAAGAAACTACCATCACCTGGAGAGAGTTTGGAAGTGTTCATGGAGAGTGCACGGTATGCAGGAAAAGGGAATGATAAAAGTGCCACTAAACAGGGGGAGTTCCTCGGGGGAGCACTGAACACTAACACAGCAGGTAAATTAATCTGGAAACACTTTGCTAGCTTGTTGGCTGGGGGAATAGCCAAGGCGAAGGCTGAATACAGAGGCAAGAGCTGCTATTCAGCCAAACTGTGTAGCTGCATAAAACATGATGCAGGAGCCTCCTCTCAGTCTGAAGCAGGTACAAAACTTCTACGCAAAGTAGAATACAGCTCGAGAAATAGCACTCTGTGTTTGATTTATATTTATCTATGGGGAAGTTTTAGAGGACTGGAACACAGTTTAGATGTAGACAGTGTGGTGATGGGATCAACATACTGGGGTTTTGGGAAAAGCTGGAGGCAGCAACAGGTGAAATGTAAACACAAGCTTCACAAATAAGGGTTTCTCAGCATATATGGGTAAAAAAGCTACTGATGATAAAATTTGCAAATGTATTTGAGGAAAAAATATCTCTTATTAGACCAAAATGATGTCTACGTCAAGAGGGTATGCTTACTGGAAATACAGGGGACTTACCCTACTAAAGCCTTTGAACTCATCTTTCAGGTAACAGGGAGGTTTCTAGCAGGATAAGAAGTGGTGTAAGGAATGGGTTTGTCTCTAGAAGACTACCTCGTATGTTGCTCATAGACCAAGTAGCCAAACTGGTGGCATGGTGACAAATTTGGTTTCGACTGGCTAGGAAACTGAGTGATTTACCTTAACTTCCTAGCATGGGGTGAGGGGTTTCTGAGGTCCAGCCTTGCTCAGAGGACTGCTTTTGAGAACTGAGTGGGTCTTTTAGGCCTTTCCATGAGCTTGGCTTCACCTGATGAACTTCTGCTGTCACCACAATGCTCCCACACAGAAACATTGCCTGACACCCCCTCCACTGCCCGTTTGGTGGGAGCTGCAGCCTGGTCCGTGTGGAAAGTGTTGTGGTGTGTCCGAGCACAGTGGAACAGCTGGCTTCCCTCCCTCCCACAGTGCAGGTTGAGTGGCACGTGCTGGCCTTGGAACCCCTGCAAAGCAATCTCAGCCTTTGGAACTGTGACTTTTCAGGTTACAGTAAGTTCGATTAGAGTTAAGGTTTGCTCCAAGCTGCTGATAAACTGGCAACTGCTGTCTTGATGATCTGTTTGTGATTATCCTACTGAGAGTTTAATTTAGTTTTATTTTTGCCTGTTCATATTTGCTATCCTAGAGGCAGGGGATTGCATTGAATACTCCTGTATGCAACATTATGGTTGCTTTCAAATATGTAAATAGAGGCAAGTTATTTCTCTAAATCTCTAGCAATTAGGACTTAATTTCAATGCCATGTATATTTACTACAAATCCCTTGGTTTTTGAAATGCACATTCTCAAATCTCAATCTCTGTTTAAAAGTAATATTGGAGTTGATTAACTGTAAGGAAAATAAAGATTGGCTGACTAAAGAAATGCCCCTAAACACAGCAGATAGATTATTTTCAGTGACGGATTCAAACACCTTCAGGGACTGCTTGGTCTTTCTATTTACTCTTATCAATGCTGTAATTTTGTTATCAAGACTGGCAGTTTCTTCTCACAGAAAATCTTTATTGCAGGGTGACCTGCCTAATACCTCCCTATTAGTAACAGAAACAAATAAGAGTTGATTGTTCAGCTGCTGTCATTTAAAAAGACTAAATCAACCTGCCACAAAAGAATAATTCCCTCTAGTAACTCTATCCATTTGCCCTTGGTGGTGACACTGTGGATACCACCCTAGTTGAACTATATATTAGTTCCTAGGGAGGCACTTTGAAATATATAGCTCTGCACAATGTTGTAATTGAAAAAATTGAATGGCCATGCATGGTTCAGTAATCTGAAAAGAATGCAAAGGTTCCGTTCTAATTGCTTTGCACAATTTAGTACCATTTTTCTGTGCTTTACAAATGGGTTATTCTGTTCTATGTATATCTATTATATAACTTGGCAGCACTGCCTATATACAGTCAGCTCTGATTTTTAAAATGATACATCAGTATTTTCATTTTATGTTTAGATCACACTTTAAAAAAACTTACCTAACCATATGACTACTCTGAGTGTTTGCTCTTTCATCAAGAAGGATGTCTACTCCTCCAGAGTTCTGTGAAGGATTCAGTAACCTGTCAGATGAATTAAGAGCCTGATTTTAAGCTTATCTATTAAAGTAGTCTTGCTTTTATTGTGTCTTGGAATTGAGTCTCTACACTGTCTTCAGACTGGGGAAGTTTAAAAGATGCCATGTAAATTTTAAAAACTTACATCTATCTATGAAGAGAAGCTATTCTGAAATCTAAGGAGGAATGGCACTGAATAGACAGTCATCAGACTGAAACTTTGGCTTTATCTTAAAATTGCTCTTTTATTTTAACCAATTGACATAATTTTATTGTCATATTTTTCTCTTAGTGCATTTCTCACATGAATCCTACGTATAGTATAACTGTATTTGAGATAATTTTAAAAAGTTTTTCTAAAGAATTTTTAGTATTATTGATAGCTATAAATGCCCCAGAGACTAAACTACTTTGCTTCTTTTCAAGGCAAATTATCATACTGCTGATAGGGATGGTAATAAAACTTAAGATGTAATTCAGAATATCTATATCTATCTATGTATCAAGCCTTTTCTTTCAACTAACTAGAGGAATCTTTTGGTTGGTGGCGTTTTGTGTCTGGTTATTTTAAGGTTTCTGCACTGTTTTTATAATTATATGGATGAAAAAAGAGTCATACTGGGAGTTAAAGTGGGCAACACCAGTAGGGTCAAATTGTTAAAAAACGTAGGAAAACACTTAAAATGTTTTTCAAGTTCTGCATAGATATATATGTGCAAGAGGCACGAATATAAATACAATCACCATTTCATGTGTGCCAGAATGTATGCTAGTAAATATTACAGTGCTTTGGGGAGGCTTATTGGAAACACAATCCTGGATGAGGGAAGTGTATGGGAATAAGTATGTTGTCAGACTGTCAGGATGTGAATGGTAAATGGAACAGCAGGGAGAAACAACTTTCTTTTAAAAAGTAAATTTAAAATAAAATTCATCTTCTCTACTTTTGGTGGGAAAACCAAAGACAAATGGAGACCAAGGAAAAGAGAAAATAGAGAGAAATAAATTAAGACAAACTGAAGTAAAAACAGTTGAAAGAAAGTGAAGATTGCTTTTAGGTGTCACTCAGGTATTGCGCAATACTCTCTATTCTAGGGCAAGCAGGCTTTAGAAAGTCTGTAGGAGATATGAGGAGTTTCTAGATTTTGGAGTCTTATATATAGGTGATTCTCTGGGTAGTTCCAGATGTAAATTCTTGAAGCATGCTAACTTTCAGCAGATTTGTATCCCAATTATATTGTCTTATTATTCAAGAATTAAAGTGTCTTTTATACAAACTAATTTCTAATTACCTATTGGTATATTGATAATAGGATATAATATTGTTTTGAAGGCGGGTATTTTTCAAAATTAAGACAGCTAGTAGTTATTTTCTCTCTATGGCTTGTTTTGATAAGTTCTGCAAACAGTTTGGAACTGGTTACTCAGATTTTGACAGTGGTCAGATCCAGACTGCTTTCTGTGGAGGTAGGCATAGAATCCATTATTTTACTACAGCTGGAAAAAGAAGCATTAAATTTGGAATCAATAATAGGATATAGAATGGAAGAGTTCTACAGTTTCACTGTCATTCTTCTGTGCAGGGATACTACTAACAAAGGCTTGATTGTTGTTTTGGCTACAAGTATTAAGTACAAAAGAACTTTAGGAAGATCCCAGACACAGACTGGCAGTTAGACTGATTGTCCCTTTTCAAAGCAGCTTTTCTGTTAAATAGTCCATTATTAAAACATGGTAGCTTTAATTAAATCTCTATAATCTTTCATCAGGAAAAAAATATTAGTCTGCTAGCAAAGAAAACACTGTAAGTCCAAACAGTATCCCTGTTATTAGTACTTGATTGTCTGTTAGAGCGTTTGATCAAAGATGTGGAGATTTTGATGTTGTTGTACAGTAAGACTAACCCAATATACTTAAGATTGTGTGTATGTTGGGGTTTATAACAATTACAACTCTTTCAAAATACTGGATCTAAAATCCTGAAGAGTGCACAAGATACTGGTCTTGTACTGGTCTAGCTGCTACTTGAGTGGCGTGGTTGTGTCACTACAGAAGCTCTTGAACTAGCATAATTTATTAGTACATGAGGAAACAAGTGTGTAACATGTGTTTGCCAAACATAAATGTGTCTTCCCCTAAAGGCTGTAGGGCTGGGAACTTGTCCTGGTTTGGACACTAGGGGGTGTTATCAAGTAACGAGAGATCAAATAGAGAAACAACAACACTGTAATTTATTAACTACAAAAACTTTAACCAGACAATAAAATGCAAAAGAAACAAGCTATGCTCCTCCAGGCTGGCTGCTGGGCTAGTGGAGCAAGGGAAGGAAGGGAGGTTGGCCCGTGGATAGTGCTGGTCCCACTCCGGAGCTGCTGGAAAATAAAGAGGAAATCCCGGGGGCCCCAAGGGGAAGAGATACCACTGCTTGAAGCTGTGTGGTCTTCAGCACTGCCTCCACTGTTGATCCAGCCACACTGCTGCCTGGGCTGAGGGAGAGAGAGACAAGAGGACAAAGGAGCAGAGCCGAGAGCTGGTATCTGGGATGAAAGACAAGCTGCAAAAAGAGGCAGGACTTCCATGTCTGCTGCCTTTATAGGGTGCCTGTTCTTACGTTTTCTCAGAGCACCCTTCTGGGGCAGGCCACCTCTTCATTGGATGACGGTGCTGGGCACCGTTCCCTCTCTGAGACTTCACCATGAGGTAACATGGCAGCATTCCTGCCAAAATGCCTCGTGGCTGCAGTTCACCAGGAGGAGGGGCCACCACCCTGCCAACACCATGGGACGCCCTGGGGGCCTGGAGCCACCAGTGGCGCCGCATTCTGCTGCCGCAGGTCCACTCACACAGCAGCACCTGCCCAGGGACTGGTTACAGTCCCACCCCCTGCAACAGCTGTGAGAGGGGCTGATGCCACTGTGCACCCGCTGCCAGTGCTGTGTGACACCAGCTGCCGGCAGCAGCTAGCACAGGGGGCACCCGCCGCTGCCACAGGGGGGCCGTGAGAGGGGCTGCCGCTGCCCTCACTGGCAGTGCAAGCGGGAGCCACTGCAGCAGCCACCCCGCTGCTCAGGCTCTGGGCCAGGTGGTGTGGGGCTCACATTGCTGTTTGACAGTTGCCATTTCCACTCCCTGGCTCTGTCCCCACCTTTTGCACTTCACAGGGCCACGGGCTGAACTGGGCCAGCCCCGCACAGCCCCAGCGGCGCCCCGCAAGGTACCGGCATCTGTCCGCTTCCTAGGAAACATAAGAAAAAAAAGGTCCAAAGCACCCCTCACTCCCACACAGAGAAGGGAAAAGGGGAAAAAAGGTTTTAAGATGAAAACATTTTCCTCACCCCACAACAGAACTGTAACTATATACAAAATAAAATGATTATTTTTCCATTTAAGTTTTTATTAGATTGTACTCAATAACTTGATTTAAAATACTTTAATATTATCAAATATTAAATATTAAATCAATTATTTTATATATATTAATATAAGATTAAATATTATTAGAATACCTTTAAATACTGGTTCAGATGTGAGATCAGAAACATCTCTAAATGATTTAATCTATCTCTTTGGATAAAAGCACTAGAGATACAGAACTGGCAAATAACAGTCACTGATGTGGTTGTTCAGTTAGAAGATTTGGATGTTTCTGTCTAACTTGTCTTTAAATGTTAAACTTAGTTCTTGTCTACTCACCACTTTTGAGTGACATAGTCACACCAGGTTGAGATGGAGAATGGTGCACAGGAGATCAATGTGCATAGTGTCTGAGTACACACTATCATGGAGAAGTACTCAGGTTGTCTTGTCATCAGATAAGCCAATTCTTTCTGCTAGGGAAAAGCAGAAAAAAAAATATCATGGAGCTGTTTGTGCTGGAAGTCTGCTCGTCCCTTGTCCATCATCACTTTCCTTCCCAATTCCACAGAAAGCACTGTCAGCTGCTGTTGTTTTCAGGGGAATGAGCATGAAGTCCCATATGACAAAAATGAAAATTATGGTAGTCCTAGACTTTTGAGTTTTATAGGAATGCAATTATCTTAAATACAGCCTGTTACTACCACCACAAAAAAAAAAAAAAAAATGGGAGGAGGGAGATGCAATTACCCAGAGAGTAAGTGGCATGTTTTTTATTGATTAGACTGTCCTGTTTGATTAAATTCCTCAGTACTTTTCTAGCCCTAATTGCTGCCTTACATTTTTCTTGTGTTCCTTTGTTCAAAATCATCTGCTTTCAGGTCCAGATTTATTTTTTCAATACATGCAGATTCTCCATAAACTTACCCTGTCATCATGTGTTTTGTCTCTCTCTGCAGATGGTTATTTGACAGAAAGTTTCCATTGAATCCAGAGAATGGGTCCTGTAAATATTCTTTGTGATTCTCAGATGGAGTATTTGCAAAATGGAATCGATTAAAAGGTCAAAAGCCATTATTGTTGCAATGTCTGCCTTGCTCTATCAAAGTGGTAGTGTGACAAATATGTGCAAATCTTTTCATGAACTGGTCTGGATTTAAAAAAAAGTATTCTATCCTTTAGATCAGCTTTCTGATGTTTCCCAGAAAGAGAGACATTTTCAAATTATGGATAGAAACTAGCCTTTCCTCTTACACCAGTGTCAATTAATAGTAACTCTGGAGGTAATGAGGTTCCCCTAGTCCGAGTTACAGTAAGAATTAGATTCATAGTATTGAATCTATTTTTCAAAAATTGTTCAAAGTAGTTGTTTTGAAAACAACAGCTTCGTTTGTATACCTAGCTAAGGTGAGACTTTTTGCAGAAAGTGGAAGTAACAAGAATGTACCTGGGTCTTTCAACATCAGAATCACTGATGAGAAGCTGGTAAGCATAAATAATTCCAGAGTGTTTTCTTGTGTAGTACATGACAAAAGAGAAGATAGGTGTATGATCTCTCTTGCTCAGAATGACACAGAAGGCCAAAAAAGTCTCAAAGGCAGTGATACTAATTTATAAGGATGTCAAGGCTGAGGCTTGGCAAAAGGTTCGTTCTCAGCTTATTTTCACAGCAGCCTTTACTGTCTTGTTATCTAGCCATCCTACAAATAAGTATTAAAATAAATATTAATTTGTCCCATGCCATTTAAAAAGCATCCCACAAATAATTATTGGCTGCTGCATCTTAGTTATCTGCACTGAATCTCAATGGAGGCAACATAATTGTGACTTTTATTGCCAGCTAGGTAAGCCACATATCTCCTCCTTGTGATTTTTCTAGCAGCAAAATGTCACTGAGCTGATACACTCTGTGGTAAAACAAAAACCTTTGCTCCATGATGCAAGCAAAGCCTCAGTGTAAATAACCCCTGTGTCTCTCCAATCACTTGAGAGCAGAGAGATAATTTATCTGAATACAACATAATGAGGGAACTGGGCACTTTAACTAAACCTCGAGAACTTTAATAAGGAGTTGTGTCTACCTTTTCTTGTGTGCTCCTGTAAAAGCAGAATTTGTTTTGAGATGTAGTAAGTCAGTTTGTCTCATTCCTGTTTTACCTAGGCAATCACTGGACAGACTGGTGTGATGATTGTGTACATATTCTTTTTAAAGTTTATATGTGTTTTGGGTGGATTTAAGAATGGTCTTAAATTTCAGAAACGTAAATTTTCCTTCAAATTTTGGTCACAGATTCACAGAAAGGTCAAGGCTGCAAGGAGAGGTGGTGGAGTCACCGCCCCTGGAGGTATTTGAGAGAAGACCGGATGAGGTACTTACTGTCATGATTTAGATGATGGGTTGGTGTTGGGTTATGTGTTGGACTCGGTGATCTCAAAGGTCTCTTCCAAACTTGTTAATACTGTGATATCGTTTGAACCTGTGGAGGTCATCTGGTTCAACTTCCCTGCTGAAGCAGAACTACTCAGAGCCAGTTGGCCAGGACCATGTCTGGAAGGCTTCTGAGTATCTCCCCTGAGGGAGACTCTACAACTCCTTTGGGCAACCTGTGCCAGTTGCCTGTCGTGCTCACAGTACCAAAGTGTTTCCTGACGTTCAGAGGGAACCCTCCTGTGTTTCAGTCCTGTCCTCGACTGGGCACCACTGGAAAGAGCTTGACTCCATCTTGTGCCAGATGAACTGTAATGGTGGGCAGATGGCAACCCATGAGCCTGGGCTGGAGGATGATAAGAAATGTCTTATTGAACCAGACAAGTGACCTTGTTTCTAGAACAGTGAGAGGTATTCAACATGTGAGACTGTTCTCTGGTAACATTTAGGGTTTGCTGGTGTTATTGCACTTTATCTAAATTATCTGGATAAAAAAAAAGGATTTCTAGAAAAATATGACTTTGCATAATCTAAAGCACTATATATAAACAGTAGAAATAATGCAGTTCAGTGGAACAAGGAAGATAAATTGTAAATGACAGGACAATCCACTTCTGTATTTTGCAGTGTCTAAGGAAATGATAGATGGCAAATGTCAAAGATAAAATATGTTATTATATAATCCTCTCAAACGCTTTTAGTTTCTCATTAGAATTAATTCACTATTCTTTCCCAGATCGTTATTTCATAGCAACATTTGTGATTTCTCATATAATAATATTGCTTCAACCAAAGCTCCTTTGGATGAGTGTAAGCTGTAAAGTAGCACTTTGTCAAGTTAGGAAGTAGACCTTTTCAAAATAAAGTCCTATTAGAGGAGAAAATAAACACACAATATTAAAGAGCAACTTCTGGAGACATTCTCCGAATTCTGCCACCACTGGAGAGAGAGAAAAATCTTTGTATTTTGTAGATTTTCCTGGCTAGCAAGAGGATCTGTACAAAAAAGCTCCCCCAGTCTCTTTGGTCTCCTCTTATTGCTGTGCACTGGTGTTGAATCTGCTCTTAGCTGGTGACCTATGCGTGCACTCTAACTCTTGGCTTGATTCCTGGCAGGTCTGGCAAAAAACTCAGGGTCTGCCCAGTTGGTGGGCAGTGTCCCTGCATGAATTGGTGCATGTCCTTACCTTCTTTTAACTCTGTTTCACGTTCCTGCTTGAATTTAGGTCTTTTCCCTTCATTTTACAGTGCGAGAACCTGAACATGGAAAAGAAAAGTATAAGCATATAAACAGGCAGTGCACTGTAACCTAGGTGCTGAAGCATGGCTCTTATCCCTCCAGTTCACCTGATAAAACAGCTCTGGTGGTTCTCAAATACCACAGACGGCTGTCATGGCTTTGCTAGCAGTGTTGGTCTGCCCTTGTAATATTCATGTTCTGGCGTTATATTCATATTCATATTCATGTCGTTTTGGCAGGCTACTCACATTTTCATGAGGAGGGAACACATACAAGGGTAGAAAAATAAATTCAAAAACATCTAGCTACTGAAAATCAACCGACACCTCCCCTATGATGATGTTGCTGTGAGTAAAGGTTCATCACTAGTGTTGCAAACAGCCATTGCAGCGGAGCACTGTCAGTTCTTGTTATTTAGAAACTGAGCAAATGGATTGCATTACTTCTTCAATCTTCTGAAATCAGGCTGTTGAACAGAACAAGAGGTACCCGTGCAGCTATAGACTGTCACATGGTTTGAATCAAAGCAGTCATCTTTCCTCCACTCTCACTGCAGCACCGAGGAGTGCCTGGTGCACTACCAGTGAAGCAGAGAATTGAAATGCAAAATAATTGTGCTTTATCTTTGTTTGTTTGTTTGTTTTTTTGTTTATTTTTGGTAATGAAAGTATAAAATTCTTTAGTTGGTCCAGGACTGAAGTAAAATATTCAGTGAAGAATGAGCCTTACAAATACAAAAATATAAAGGAGACTATAACATAAATTGAAAATGTTATCCTTTTTGGGGGATTCTACAGCATTGTGGTAGTCTGTCAAATGTTTGAAATTTGTGAAAGTTCCAGTAGCATCATGGAATCTGTTTAATGGAAATTCCTGTCATTTTGTGGAACAGTTGTTGTAAATTACCAGAGTAGGAATACCCACATATTGGAAAATTTAAATCTTATGATGCTCTACTACCAGTATTTCAGTAATGAATTACCACTTTGAAAATAAAGCAGCAGTAGGGTAGAATTCTTTTTGACCATAAGAGGACAATGGGTACAGAAATACATAATTCTGCATATAGAACTAGAAATGGTGGAAGTATAATGATTTCTGCTTGCATAACTTAATTTTTCATTAAATGTGTGCTAAACTTCACTAG
>VYZS01007664.1:1661-27339 GCA_013400695.1 Neodrepanis coruscans | reverse complement strand
GAGTAGGACAATGAGAAATAAAATCAAATGTTAAAAGCATCTTCCCCTCACGGATCCCTTCTTCCCAGGCTCAACTTCTCTGCCTCCCAAATTCTCTGCCTCTTCCCCACCACCAGTGCAAGGGGCACAGAGAATNCACCAGTGCAAGGGGAACAGAGAATGGGGCTGCAATCCAATCATTGCATCTGATACTCCTTCCTCCTCAGGGGGAGGACTCCTCACCCTCTTCCTCTGCTCCAGCATGGGGTCCTCACAGAAGACAGTCCTCCACAAACTCCTCCAATGTGAGTTCTTCCACAGACTTTGGTTCTTCATGAACTGCTTCAGTGTGAGGCCCTTCCATGGGGTGCAGACCTTCAGGAACAGTCTACTCCAGTGTAGGTCCCCTGCAGGGGCACAAGTCCTGTCAGAAAATCTGCTCCATGGTGGGCTCCTGTCTCCATGGATCCACAGGTGCTGCTGGGAGCCTGCTCTTGTCTAGGCTTCCCACAGTGTCACAGACTCTTTTGGACATCCACCTGCTCCAGCATGGGGTCCCCCACTGGTTGCAGGTGGCTGTCTGCTCCACCATGAACTTCCATGGGCTGCAGGGGGACAGTCTCCCTCAGCATGGACTGTAAGGTAACTTGTGCTCCAGCACCTGGAGCACCTTCTGTCCCTCTTTCTTCACTGACCTCAGTGTCTGCAGAGCTGTTTCTCTCCATAGTCTCATTTCTATCTTTGACTGTGGTTGCTGTTGTGCAGCAACTTTCCCCCTTCTTAAATCTGTTAACCCAGAGGCACTACCACCATTGCTGATGGGCTTGACCTTGTCCAGCATCAGGTCCATCTTGGAGCTGGCTGGGACTGTCTCTATCAGACCCAGGGGAAGTTTCTAGGAACTTCTCACAGAAGTCTCCCCTGTATCCAGCCACCCCACTACCAAAACCTTGGCACACAAACACAGTAGAAGATATGAAGAAATACCAGCAAATAACTCTATGGAAAAGGAACTTAATGGTCTGTGTTATCCAAATTCAGATCTTCAGAGTCCCAATTAGCTGGTATTTCCCATTGCACCATGTCTTTTTGGAGGGCTCTTAAGGCTATCATTTGCAATGGCTTTGCTGCAGCTGCCAACATTGCCTTTCTCATGGACAACATTTGCGTTTCTGTTATCCTTCCCCCTCAAGGAAACCAAAGCATTTAAAAATCCATAATGGCTGAAGTTACAATACCCCATCACAATAAATATTATTTATCCTTGTTACCCAGAAAGGGAAAAGTGACCTTGTTAGGCTGAGTGAGTCACCAAAATTCCAACTCAGAGGAGAGAACTCCTTTTCTGGCCACCACTTTGCTACAGAAGTTTATTTGAAATTTATCTTTAAATTGGAGAAATCTGGATGCATGTCTTCTGCTTTTATCTAAAAAGGTTAGGAAAGAAGTTTCATGAAATGAGGTAGAAACTAGCAAAGAACTCCCAGTTCTGTGGCTAAGGATCTGTGGGCTGATGGCTTCCACTGTGTGTTTTCTGGAGGCATATGTGCACATACATCCACTGACATACGGACACACCTGTTCCAGAAGACATACACAGTGCTTAGCACCTAAAATAAGGTGTGCTAACGGCAATTCCATTGCAAGGGAGGTTGCATGTTCTTTGTTAATTCCAGAAAGACTAAGAAAAATGAAGGATGACACAAATTTGCTCAGAAGAAGAAGCCAGAACTAGAGAAGATTCAGCAATTTGGCAAATGCCAGCCACTCACAGTGGTACCTACATGCATTTTTCAGATTACATGAAAAGTGAAGAGTAAATCTTAGTCTGGCCAATTCTGAGTATGAAAAAGCCAAGTTATTGTGACAGGTAATTCTATTTTGCCTATGCTTATCCAGAAGTATTATCTGTACCATATCTGTGACATTCAATGATGCTTAGGCTATACACACTTCTTAAAATTTCTAAGATTCAGTCAAATGAGAATAAAATTAATAAGAACTGTTAAAACATTAATGGCCACGTTTTCTACTCTGATAGGCTGGACTGATGTATTTCTGCCATCTGTACAGGCTTTGTCCTCGTCCTCCACACAGAAATATATTAAGTGACAATTAGCATAAAAGCAGCTGCAAATGCTTACTGTAGGGTAATTCATTAATATCCAGTTTGGCTAAATCACAGATTCCCTTTCCACTTTCCTCACAGTATGTATGCTGTTTCCCTTGTTGCTGCATTAACATACATTGCTGAAAGTAGAACTGATGTGAAGTCTGCTGGCAAAGCACTCAGGAATCCATATTCCCTCTCACATTCAAACAAATCAGCATTCATGGCAATAATTCATTACTTAGAAAAAGCCCAAGTTACAAATAGAAGATCTTTGAATATATGCCAACTGTTACTGTTGGTTTCTTGTTCCAAGTTACCATAATGCAGATGAGCTCCAGTGCTCTAGGCACCCTAAGGCTGACAAACGTAGACTGTAGCAACAGCTTTCTAGGCAGCAAGTTCATTTGGATATACTTTCTGAGGTCTCTGCTGAAAGTGAAGAGTAACCTAGAGATTATGGAGTGGATATTTCCATCCTGTGCGGATGCCCCACTGTCCTGATTTGGACACTAAGGGGCGCTATAAATGACGAGAGATTGCAGTAGTTTCAACAACAACCAACAGAGTTTATTTTACAAACAACGAATACCGACAATAAAAATGCGAGGGACAGACTGTGCTGCTCCGGGCTGGCTGCTAGGCTGGTGGAGCAAGAGAGGAAGGAGGCTGGCCTGTGGAATGGCACCGGTTCCACTCTGAGGTTCCTGAAAAATAGAAAAAAGGAAAAGAAACCCCAGGGGCCCAAAGGGAAGAGAATACCACAGCTGGTGAGCAATGTGGTCCTGCACTGCCTCTGCTGTCGATTAGACTGCACTGCTGCCTGAGCCACAGGAAAAAGGCCAAGAGAGCAGAAGAGATGCCAAGATGCAGCTTCAACAACAGTCGAGCCCAAAGAGAGAGGAAACTTCCAGGCTTGCAGTTTATATAGGGTGCCTATTCCCGTGTGATCTCGGGGCCCCTTTCCGGCGCAGGTTGCCTCCAGATTGGCTGACGGTGCTGGGCATCTCTGCTCCACGAGACTCCACCATGAGGCAACATGGTGGCATTTCCCGCCCAAATGCCACATGGTCACAGCCTGACGACGGGGGAGGGGCCACCATTGCCGCCCATCAGCCCCGAGGGCCCCAGGGCCACTCCCAGCAGCAGCACGGCTATTGTGGAGGCAGAGGGCCCCCCCAGGGCACCGCCCGCAGGCGGCATCCCAGCTGCAGCCCCATGTGCCAGCCCAGCCACCACGGTGCCAGCCCCACCTGCTGCGAGGGCCGGCAGCATCACATGCCCACTGCCAGCGTGTGCGTGATACCGGCGGCCGCACTCACTGCAGGCACAGTGCAGAACCATGGCCCTGCTGGTCAAGCCGCACTTTTCATAGCCAAGCAGGGAGAGCTGGCTGCACCTGCCGCAGCTTGCCACGCTGCTGCTGCAGCTGGGAGCTGCCGCTGCCACTTCCACGGAGGCACTGCCGCTGCCGCCCCACCAATGCTGGCAGGGGGGTGGGGGTGGGGCACTGCTGCTGCCCCCCAAGCTGCTGCCATCTCCACAGAGGAGTCGCTCTCCCACGGGGAAACTGGGACCGGGCTGCATGGCTCCGCAGCCACCCCCTGCATCCGTGGAGCCGCAGGCAAACTGCAGGAGACCGNCAGATTGGCTGACGGTGCTGGGCATCTCTGCTCCACGAGACTCCACCATGAGGCAACATGGTGGCATTTCCCGCCCAAATGCCACATGGTCACAGCCTGACGACGGGGGAGGGGCCACCATTGCCGCCCATCAGCCCCGAGGGCCCCAGGGCCACTCCCAGCAGCAGCACGGCTATTGTGGAGGCAGAGGGCCCCCCCAGGGCACCGCCCGCAGGCGGCATCCCAGCTGCAGCCCCATGTGCCAGCCCAGCCACCACGGTGCCAGCCCCACCTGCTGCGAGGGCCGGCAGCATCACATGCCCACTGCCAGCGTGTGCGTGATACCGGCGGCCGCACTCACTGCAGGCACAGTGCAGAACCATGGCCCTGCTGGTCAAGCCGCACTTTTCATAGCCAAGCAGGGAGAGCTGGCTGCACCTGCCGCAGCTTGCCACGCTGCTGCTGCAGCTGGGAGCTGCCGCTGCCACTTCCACGGAGGCACTGCCGCTGCCGCCCCACCAATGCTGGCAGGGGGGTGGGGGTGGGGCACTGCTGCTGCCCCCCAAGCTGCTGCCATCTCCACAGAGGAGTCGCTCTCCCACGGGGAAACTGGGACCGGGCTGCATGGCTCCGCAGCCACCCCCTGCATCCGTGGAGCCGCAGGCAAACTGCAGGAGACCGGCTTGTGTCTTCCCCTGGGCTGAGTCCACGCCCGCAAGGGGCTCAAATCTGTCCGCCCGTTCTTATAAAACACAGAACACAGGTTTGAAAGCAACCCCCCTCCCTGCTCCCCCCTCTCCCCAAAGCCCCCCAAAAAACCAACGCCCCTTCTCCCCATTTCCTCCCCCAGAAGAAAACCCCTTGGAAAAGAGGACCTAGGAAAAATATGTTTTAAAAACGGGGACCTGTTCTACCCCATAACACCCACCCATACCTAAATTTAGGTGCCTTTAGCTGTCCTCTTAAAGTAAGTGCTTAGCTTCCCTAGAGGCCCACAGAGGCATCAGTGTTTTTGAAGTCGTCCAGAACTTTCTCCATCGTGATCAGTAAGGTTTAGGTACCTCAGTTGGGTAGACACAAACCCTACCAGAGGGGAGGACAATTTCCAAAAGCACCATATCAAGGTGTTTGTAATACCCAAAACCTCCTCTACAAGACCCCTATTTCCAGAAGGTCACTGTTAGAGGTAAGTCCATCAGCTTCTTTCTGTACAGCAGTGGAAGAACAATAGTAGCAAAATCCTGCCTCTTCTGAGAACAACATCAAGTTTTCCAGAGGTACCCCTTACAGCATCACCCTAGAAAAACTGAGGGTGAGGACTTTTTCAACAGCTAATGGATTATGTATAATGCTCATGTGCGTAGACTAGGTTGACCAGGAGCTGATCTACAACCCACTCAAGTCAGTGAGCAGAAAGTCAGACAACACCAAAACAAAAACTTATAAACTATTATAAATAACTGTTTCTCACATCTTGTTTTTCAGAAGGCACAGGTGGATTTTGGTTTAACAAAGGTCATTAAAAGGTAATGGAGAAAAACACATTTATCAGTAAACCAGTCACATTCGACCTCTGTGCCTCCTTGTCTGCTAGGCAACATAAACTCGTGTATAGACAGCTATTAGCATCCAGCGTCACAAAAGAGGAGCAGCAGCTGCGCAGGTGCTAGGTCCAGGATTCAAGTTCAAGGTGATTCAAGTGGAGTGGCATACCCTGTACATCCACGGTAGAGCTAAACAGAAATCTTACACTGGAGTGCACTCTCTTGGGTTACTCAAAGAACATAATTACAGCAAACAACATCAGCCTTACTGTATTTTGGAAGGGAGTGAGAGGTGGAGAGAAGAGAGATGGACTTGGCCTGACTTAGCAGAAGCAGTACCATCCCATCAGACAACAGCCTGCCTCCCGCTGTCTGTGCTGTGTAACTAAGCTGCGTTGGGCAGATACATCATTTCGAACCCAAGATGGGGATCATATTAAGCCAACATGCCAGGACCCATGTGAGTCATAAGGAAATGTGAAGAAGCATCCCCATGGCCTCTGATACTTCTCAAGCATTTGGGTACCTGACCATTCCTGATGCTGAGTGCCAAAATACACAACATAGCAAAGAGGGCTTCCCCAGCCCCCCCTTAGGAGCTAAAGAAACATCCTTAATCTGTCAAAATGAATGTGAACCATTGGCAGAATTGTGCCCTAATCATTGCCTTACTATCTCCTGCTGATGCTGTTTTGCTTTGTATGAAATAATTACAGTTCCTGGAGCAGAGTTTTGGAGCAAGTGCATGTTGTATGAAGTACACTCTCAGTAGCAGAGAATTAAGGCCCTAGAGAAATCCTTTCCATTGCTCCAGGGTCTGCTGTCCCTGATAAAGGCTGTGTCCTCTAAGCAGGCTCTCTCATATTGTTTTTCTGCCTGACATTTCCAGAGTACATGTGTCAGTGACAAGAAAAGTCAAGTCAGGATTGACCCCCTTCTTGCAAGTGCTCCAGCAGTGCCCGTGCAGCCCTGTGGTTGCCTCCACAGCTGTCTATGTGTGTGGCAGGAGTGGTCAGTGTTAGCAATGAGTAAAATGTTGACATGTCACATCTGAGCAGATTCCATATTGACCCATTTCTGATGTCATTTTCTTCTTCTCTTTTAAAGGGAAAAGTGATGTAGAGCCAAAGAGCCCAGAGAAAAGTGCAACCCATACATCGTAAGTCACATTTGCTTTTAAGATTGGAGTAGGCAGCTGTGTTTTTATCAGATTTGTTGGGCAAAACAGAATTTATTTGTTTTCATTAAGATAAAGCTCTTTCACTGATGCTTTTCCTAAACCATTTTTAGATAATGAATAACCATTAATTATTCCTATAACTTTTTCATGTTAATAAGTCAGAGTTCTTTGCAAGTGAAATGGCCTCATATCACACTGAATAAATATGAGATTATTTTTGTGGGTGTGTAACGCTGGCCTTTAAAACCTTACTTCAACATTACCTTAATGCTGCTGGAGTTTGTCACACTTGCTAAAAAACATTATGTCACATATGCCTTTGATGTACTGACGTAATTTTAAAAGACTGCAGTCTGCAGCTTCACCTCTGAATTACTTGAAATCCAATTACAGTTATCTCTGGTCTCTCACAATTTTGTTGATGTTTTTGAATTAACAAAAGAAGTCAAGAAATAGATAGGAACAGACACTTAAAATATATCAGTGTTCACCTTCAGTCTAGTGCAACAATAGAAGCTTTTACCATTTTTAACTCTAGTATACAAAAGACTGAATTGTTTTGCCAACATAAACCAGTCTATAAAACAGATGGGTGGCAAGGTAAAAAAAAAAAAATCAGCATCAGTCTCCCAAACTGAGTGAGATAAGTGAATACTTTTAATAACTTCCATGCCAGGAGCATTATGAATTTCTGCAAAACCATTCACCTTTTTAATCCCATTTGAGGGAGGGAAGTTCTTGTAACAGTCAGTCATATGAATTTTAGAGTGCATCTGGCCCATAATTTATGTTTTCTGATTCCTGTTATTTAAATTCAGGGCATTATATCATGCACATCTCATAAGGTGTCACCATTTGTTACATGGCCAAAAGTATTCACAGGAAGGAGGCACAATAACAGTGATTTATTGTGGGATGTTTTGATTTCTGCTGCAAATACACATTTAAAATCTTCTGGAAATTAATCTAGAAAAAGATTTGACACGGTGTAAGAAATGGCTTGTCCTGAAGATTGTGTTGTGGAATGTAATTATAGTATGTGAACATATTTAGCCAAACATTAAATGAATTAAGCATTAGCAGCCTTATGCCTTCTGATAGTATGATTGCTGGGAGTGGTTAATAGAATGATTCCAATAGTTATAATTTTTAAAAATAATATCACAATAAAGACCAAAAGAAGAAGGGTTTTAATGCCATCTGGAGGTATTTTGGAGAAATGAACACATTTATCTTTGCTGGTATTTAGCAATATGTAAAACATAAGCTGTCCTCCAAAGTGTTCTTTTCTAGTTACATAGTATTTTATTGATTAGGCGTGTTCTTTCTTCTCTTTCATCGTATTAAAGTCCTGTACAACCTGTGAACCCACAACAGCGGTATCTCTGAACTAAAAATATGGGTTTGGAGATAGACCACAATAATATTATGGATTTGGATTGTGACTACATACTGTGTCATATAGTGGGCTGTATTAGATAGAACAGACTTCAGAATCTGGTCTGGTGTGAGAGGTTCCTTGCATAATAAGAGATCTTAGGACAACCTTCTGAAACTGTGCTGTCTACTAGATGTAGTATATTTATAATGCTTATCTTTAAATTGTTACTACATTCTAAGGCTATTCCACAGCATACACTGGTTCCCAGAGCAATTTTTAGAGGTAGAAGCAACTGGTTACTGTTGAGAAGTTCTGTAGAAAAGAAGGCAGGAGAAAAAAGAGATGAGAGAAAGGGAACCACCAGGTGCCATGCCAAAAGAGGAGGAAGAAAATGAGAGGGATACAGCTAAGAAGTTGGAAAAGGAATTGCAAACTGCAAGTTTTCAGAAAGAGATACAAATTGAGAACAGTAGAAGAGAAAAACAGAGAAAATCACTGAAAACAAGAAAGAAGGGAGAGTGACACAAATAAAAGCCATTAGCAAACTAAAATGTTTGTATTACTGAACAGAGGGCTGCATCTGTGAGCATTACAGTGAAGGAAAGTAACTCATGTTCATGTGTAGGTGCACACTGGTGCCGCAGTTCTGTTTCTGCTGCCGTGCTCTATGCTTTCCCTCTGGGTTTCTTCTCTTTTCTGCTGCCTTCTAGGACAGACTTTTATCCCTGGTGTCTCAGGCAGTCATGGACACACACTTTCTCTGCTCTTTTGAGGATGTAGCAACTCGCAGCTGTGCACACAATGCACAGCCACAAGGACCTGCAGTGCAGGCATACCACATGGATGTGTGAGCATCTGTGTCTGGTCTTTCCACAGTATTGGATGTGCTCTTCCCTTGTGCATATGGAGAAGACTTTGCCGTAGTGCTGCTGGATGAGAGGTCCAGCAGTGCCCAGCTGAGAGCTGCGGGGGTGTGCAAGGGGGCATGAATGCTGCCAGGGGTGCACCTTCTTGTAAGGTGTCACTCCACTGAGTGTTGAAGGAATCCAGTTGGCATCTCCTGGCAAGGGTGCTAAAAAGGAGCGACATTGATGTAGGAGAGATGGCACATTCAGGCCTGACCAGGAGAATCTGTGGATTTATTTCACTGTGAATCAGTGTTTCCTTGTGAAAATGGAACAAACAGCAACAGAAAAACCTCAGAAAATAAGTCGTGTTTGCCTAGAGGAAAATAACAGAGAAGACAAGGAAGAGTAAATTAATGTTTCTTTCTTGAAAATGTCTTTTTTATTTTCCTTGGGCATGTTACAAGCCACACGCTCAAGCCAAGCTTATGTGACTCAATGGCAGTTAATTCATCCCTGGTGCAGATATACTACCTCCATCTGAATGTTATTTATGCAGCTTCAGAGGACAGGTTGATTGCCCTTCTGAATCAGGAAGTGAGGCATCTGTGCACCAAGCATGTACAAGATGTCTCCCTTTCATGACATTCCTCATACCTTGTCCACTGGTCTCCAGGTCCTCAAAAACAAAAATGACCCTTGGAGACCCAGGGCCAAAGTGCTGCCTGTATCCTCCAACGGTATAGAAATGTCGAATGCAGGACACATGGTGGTCTGTTCAGAGGGATTTGGATACTGTAATCATTTGGATTGGCATTATGCATAGATGCTTTTTTCCTATAGGCATTTACTATCCTAGACAAACTTGGTTTGACATAGCTTTCCACTGATAATAATAATAATAATAATAATAATAATAATAATAATAATAATAATAATAATAACAACAACATTTTAAAATTAGTATGCAATAGATTATACATATTAATTGAGGCAGCATCCTAATGAGTCATGTAAATAAGGGCAGTTATTGCAATGCTAAGGATAACTGAGTTGGATTTAGGAGAATGAGAAAGCTGGAAGGAAATCCAAGCAGTGCTGTTACCGTTTTGCATGATATTCCCATGGCCTTCACTGCCTTGGAATACACAGTAATCACCTGAGCTGGCACTGAAGAATTGCAATAAAAAATACGAAGGTGTTAAGCTGTCTGGAGACTTCCCCAGGTGATTCATGTTCCTTGTAATTGAATGCTTTTAAAAGCATGAAAATCATGGATTTGAAGGGGTTTTGTTTTTGTGCTCAATATATATAGCTCTCTATGGGTCATACGGTTACAGCTTCACTGAGCGTTTCTGAACTTTTAGAACTGATGAGAAATACCCAGAAATGTTTTGTTCTTATGGTTTTGTAGTAAGAGGCTCAATATTCAAGGGTGAAAAAACTTTCACAGATTTTGTTGAAAACACCTAATCTTTATTAAAATCCCCCCTCCTGGTTTTAGTGGTTACAATATGGAGGGCTGTGTTAAGGAGTGGAGAGTAGATAGAGTGCTCTTTGGTTCTTTAATATTTTCATTTGTAGGGGTTTAGTCTTTCTTTGGCAAAAACTGTGTCATTTTAGTAAGCCTTGGTTGCAGCTAGAACTTTTAATTTTATGAAACTTTTGTGCAAGGCAAAGTGATTCCAACCAGTGCACATGTTTCAGAGGACCTTGCAGTGCCACAGAAACTCCTCCCTCAGCCAGGGTTCAGGGATCTTCCATCCTCCCACATGCAAAAAATTACAATAATTAAAAAATGGCACAAATACACAAAGCACTCAGCATGACTCCTGCTGTTGGAATGACTTTCAATGTCTGTTGTGATGTTCTTCAGTATCTTTGTGTTTGTAAATGATTTCCAGTTCAGACTACCCAAGGTTAATCATGCCTGACTGTGATTCGCTTCTATGCATTTACCTCGACATTTCTAGTACACTTACTTAATGATATCAGGGCTAGCAACTAGATACCTCAGTGCTGTCTCTTTATTAACCCTCCCACAATCGTTTTCATGCTGAGCTGCTCCAGATTTTTATCTCCCTTTTTAAAAGAGAATTAACCAAGATTGAGGGAGGCTTTTATAGTTTGTGGCAGTTATGCAGGTTTTATCCTTTGCTGATACTTTTTGAAAATCATAGCGACCACAGTGTGTGTGTGTTGACTTGTTGGCTTTTGCCAGGCAGAAATAGATGTTGGCTCTGTTCCTTCCCTGTACTGGTCCCTTGCATCACTTGCAGAATGGTTTGCTCAGGGGGATCTTCATTAACAGTACTAAATTCAGCAGCTTCCAAGCTGCCCACTTGCAGACATCAGTGCTACAATTTCTTGCCCATCCAACACCTGCTCATCATTCTCACCACCCTGATTCTCCTTCAGGAAGGAAATAGGAAGTGGCTACTTGGAGCAACATCACTGTTCCTGGTTGATGGGACACATGTCTGTAATGGAATGAGCATGACCTGTTAGTTTGTTCTTCCACTCTTCTGTGTTGCCCCTTGTACCCTCAGAGTGACTCACAGATAGTTATTCAACAGCCAAAAACTCCTACTGGCTTCTCCTTCTGTAGATGGGAAGAACTGCAGCAGAGGGGTTACAAGGTGCCTGTAGAGAACAGAGAGAACCAGTCCTAAATACAGTGTTGTCAGCGCTCTGTCCAGCTCTTAGCCCCCAGGGAGTTTGGCCTCACATCTGGCTGACACATGGCCTTGAACTTAAGTCTCTTAGGCAACAACGTAGCTCAGTTGGGTAAAGCACGGTGATAATAACATCAAGGTTGTGGGTTTGATCCCTGTATGGGCAATTCACTTAAGAGATGGACTTGATGGTCCTTGTGGGTCTCTTCCAAATCAGACTGTTCTGTGATAGGGACTTGGGAGGAGTATTGTTATACGAACTGCAACCTGATGGAACACTGGAGTCGGAAGAGTAGCCTTAATCCTACCTCAGGTCACCAAAAGGCCTGGTGCAGGTTATTATAAATTAACCTTGACTTTCCCCCATCTAAAATAAGTAGACCACCATGAAGACTATCTTACTAATATTGCTACGAGGTGTTGAAAAATTTAATGTTCTGTAAAAAAGGCTGAGGATTACTCACTTAGAACAGTAAATAAAATGAGTAGCAGTTAAAGTTTTCAAAGACAGAGTTGGGTAGTAAGTGGTAAATGTCCTGAGGAGTGCCAGGTGCAGGGAGAAAGGGAGAGCAGATACTGCTGCCTCTCCCAGGTGCCTGCAGACCTGGTGAGCAGGGGTAGCTCCTGACCCATCACTCCATCTCCCCCAAGATTTTCAGTCTTGGGACAGGGGACACAATATTTAAATTAGGTGGATTTGGCTTTTGGCTTGCTGAACTGGAGGGAGAGATGGCAAATAGGGGAGGGACAAAGCATGCAAGCTGCAGAGGGAAAAACTCTTCCAGCAGTACATATTCAATATCCTTCTCTTTGTTTGCTGAAAGGACCATGATGCACCATGAACCAGAAAATAGCTAACAGATGGGTTTGGAGGACCATGGAAGAAGTGAAATCCATTCTAGTGTGGAAGTCAGTTCCAAAAAAAGGGCTGCACAAACTTTTTATGGGATATAATCCCCTTTTTAGCTCTCAGTTTAAGATACTGGGGCAACTTCCAAGTCTTCCACAGCACAAATTGTGGGCATTTTAGGTAGCAAGGACATCTACAGCAGACACATCAACCAATGATTTGGTGAAACCTCTCTTAGTAACTCCACAGGCTTTATCCAGGGCTGTCATGGAGCATATCAACCTGCTCATGAGCCACCAATGATCGGTCTCTGCTGAGAAGTACAACTTCCAAGGGATGGTAACTAATATGAAATTGTATACTTTATGTTATTTTTTTTAATTTATTGTCTCTGAAACCATCAATATATCAATGTCTTTTAATGTACATCTATGATGTTTCTGAGAGAAATCATGCAGTCCAAGATTAAAAAAAAAAAAAAGGAAAAAAAACCCTTACTGTGATGAATGAAGGCAGTGTTTTTCAGAGTGATGGAGGTCTAGAAAACTGTAGAAGTGAAAGTCTAGTGTTTATCCATGAACTAAGTCGTTGGCAGAAGAAGAAGACTGGCTTCATTGCACTATTCCACCTGTTTACTTGAGCCTTGGCTTGCAGAGCTAACCCCTAACACTGCCAGACTGTCATTCTGCTCAGACAGTGCAGCGAGAACAGCTAAAATTTTAAAACACCCTCCTCAGCTCTCAAATTCCCATGAAAAAGTTCCTTTTTCTGCCCTGTCCCCTGAAGAATTACCTTCAGTCCGTATATAGAGCATTTCTCTGTGTATTCAATATATAGACTGTTAAAAAATACAATTCCACTGTAACTTCCCACTCCCAGACACAAAGTGATTTCACCTGTGGGATGCATCAGAGCCACTGTAGTATTGTCAGAATGCTAATGTGAACCTTTTCTGCCAATTCCTAACCTTTTCTGAGCACAAATTTTTGAGTTTACAATGCTGTTGATAGTTCACAAAAAAAACATATTGTAAGTTGATACCAAGAAGTCTGTTTTCATCAAATACTGTAAAGACATTTTCTTGGAAGACATTAATGCTCACATAGATCTTGTCTGAATCTGTCTTTAAGGTTTACAAAGTTAAGGAGGAATAAATTGATATTACTGGTCTTTTTTTGACATGTAAAAAATATAGACACATAGCAGTCCAAGATGATACAAGGAAAAAAAAAAGAAATCTTTAAATAGCATCTAAAGTCATATAAAAATACCTTAAAAACATGATCTCTCTGAAAGCAGATGAGATGGAGCTAATTTGTTCGGTTTAGAAAGAAAACACCTGGAAGCATAATCTGACTTTAATTGAAGCTGTGGTTTTCCTGGAACAAAATCTAGCTTCTGTTGATTTCAAGTCAGATCAAAAAAAAAGCATTATCTGAGATGTCAACAGAAATGGGGGTAGGTGAATGCTAAATAAAAGTACTACTGAGTCTTGTTTGACTTAGGTGGGGTGAGATAGGGTTTTCATTTTCCTGTTTTTAAATTCTATCCCTCTCTTTTACCAGATGTAGCCAGTGGTTTGAGTTAACCACCTTTATTGCTCTATGCAGAGTTTTATTTATAAAGTTCCCTTGACACAGGCCTTCTTGTGTAACACCTTCACCTTTACTACCTACCTGTACTCTGCACACTGTAGGGAAAAATAATTAACTGTGGGAAGCTGCCCTCATTTTGATGCCATCCTTAGCTCAAAGCTGAAGGGGAAATTGATTTTATGCAAGAAAAACCTTCTCTCTGAAACGGCAGCTTTTGTCCCCTTGGAAAACTTCCTATATTGCTGGGCATTATTTCTAATTTTATACCAAGTCAAAAAAAATTCTTCTGAATCACTGTTCATCTGTTCATTTAATGTCATTTAGAATAAAGCTGACCAATTTAACTGGCTAAAATGTCATCATGCTTGGGGAAATGTTTCCTGTATTGCACCAAAAGCATATTATTTTTCTATTAGGCATTGTTTTCCTTGGGAGTTTTCATTTGTAAGGGACTAATTAGGAATTTTGTATATTAGCTTGGAATACAGTTGTTTAAAAGTTGTTGCCAGGAAAATTAGGAAATGGGAATACCTGGGAAGAAGGCTGTTTCACTGGAAATGCCTTCAGGAAGGCAGACACCCCCGACCCCTCTCCATATTTCTTCTCTGAAGAAAATGATAAATGGAAGCTCAGTGTCTCACAGGTTGGAGTCTCGGTGTGCGTGGTGGTGTTTTTTGCCGGGCTAAAATTCCTGGTTGCCAGGGTAACACATTTTGGAAATTCTCTACCCTGGACAAAAGCTGCTGCAACTTGAAACCCGCCGGGGCTGGTGCTTGGCAGGGGCACCACCACTGCTGGAGTGCGGGGGGCTGCTGGCTTCACCCAGCGGTTTTGGGCAGGAAAACAAAACAAAATGGGTCCAAGAGAAGAGAAAAGAGATTGGGAGTATTTGGTACTTGCAGGATGTCAGAACCTGATTTTTTTTCTTCTTCATACTGTGTCCCTGGAGCCAAAGGATGGGAGAGTTACTCATCCCAGGGCTGAACTCCTGGGTGATGGGAAGAGGAGAGGGGTGCGTGTGTGCCTGGAGGGTGGGGAGAGGAGGAGGGGGAGAGGGGGAGAAAAAGAGATACAGGGTTCTGGCCACCTGCCAAGAGAAATAACTAACATTTTGCAAAAGAGAAATCCTAAGTCTGAGGCCATAGTATGGAAAAAGTCTGTTTCACAGACTCTTGAGCCTGAATACAGGCCAAGTTTTCTTAGGTTTTTTTTTTTTTTGGTTGGGTGTTTTTTTTTTTTTTAATGCAGGCATCTATTAACATTTGAACAGTAAAGCTCGCCCAGGAATGGAAAGATTTTGGAATTTGGAATTAAATGAAGTTTAATAACAAGAAAGTGAAATTTTGAATGAGAAGCTCCCTCATTTTGCTGAAAACTTATTTTATGACTGTGAAGAGCAACTAAGGGGAATTGAAACAAACGTCTGTTTCTCCCACAGAGTGACCAACTCAAAAAAAAAAGAGACTTCTCAAGCTTGATGAAAAACTTTTTATTTGCCATGCAAAAAACAAAAAGATACTGAAACCTGAAATGATGACGAATTTTCGTGTTTGGAAAAGTCCTACTGTTCAACCGTGAATAGCTATGATTTTTTTTAACCTTTATAGTGGCAGGCTGGCAGTTTCATAACAAATTACTTTTCATACCTAACTAAAAAAATTGTTGAAGTTCTTCTGCCTTAATCTCTGGATTTGGATTAAAAATCAGAGTGTGGATATTTTTTAACTGGGGAAAAAATAACTCTTTGGATTTGTTAGGATGTTATTGCAAGCAAGTTTTCTGGTCTTTGATTTGCTAAGCTACAACTGGAGTCTACCTTCCTCAGGGTAAGAGTTTTCCACATTATCATTTCACCGGTGGTATTTTAAGGGGGAGAATATTATATCCCAGCATGTATCTTGGCTTTTTGCATTCTGTTCTTTGTTTAGCATGCAGACAAGCTTCTTCTCCCCAAAGATATGTGGAATATATTTATTGGCAATTTAGAATTGATGATAGATTTGACAAGCAAGCAGGATGACACATAGAAGCTATGAAAGCTGGAGATGAATCAGGACAAAGGTTTGGATGAGGTATATTGTTCCTGAGGTTCAAAAGGGTTATACTTACTGATCTTTCCAAAATCAGGGCAACTCTACCACTGACTTACAAAGATAAAAGCTAAGTTTTTCCCAAAGGAAAAAATCCAACCACATAGTTTGATTGGCCCATAGACCTTTTATGGCAAAATAGTGCAATTACAGCTGGCATTTCTGCATGCTGATTTTTATTAGTTTGGTAAGATATTTTGTCAGGATTCATTTGTGCTGATTCCTCCTTTCATGGCATAAAATGTAAGCAATTGTCAGTAGAGAGAAGTCATCTCTTGACATACTTCTTCAGAGATACACTCCAGGAGGTGTGATAAATCAGGTATTGAATTAAAACTGAACTGATAAACATGTGGGTTTTCCATGTATTCAATTGCAAGAGAATTTAGTACAATTATGGGTGAAAATCCTGTACATTCACATCAGCTTTTGTACTATGAAAGCAAAGCAGACAAATCAGCACAAATAATCTCTTAAAAGTATTTGATAGCATGATACAGACAAAGGGTGAGCAAATTACCCCTTTGTACCTGGTTTGATGACCCATTTTTGTAGCATTTGTAATGTGGGGGTAAGGAGGGCCTTCTGTTCTGAGGTCCCCTAAGAGATGAGGCAGGCAATGCAGACATGTGACCCATCTTGATGTAGTTCAGACAGAGGCTAAATACAGCAGGGCGTGAGGAGAAGGTCTGGGGTTGGGAACATCACAGAACATAACCTCAAAAATAATTTGGCATCCCTCTGGTATATGCTGGTTTTAACTGCTGGATTTAAGAAAACATTAATATGCCTGCTCACATAAAATCCACATATGTTCCCTGTAACTTATACAGAAAATGTAATATGAGACACAAACTCTAATATTTGCAATCACTGTAAGTAACAGCAGTTTCTATAGACTTCTCTGGAAGGAAAGATGAAGTCTTTTGCAACAAACTGTTAAAAACTCTGGGGTTTCCTCTGTCACAGGGTAAGGTTTTGATCTCATAAATAATTACAAGCATGGTGCCTTCCAGCAGGACTTCTTTCAGCATTATTGTTGTTTGAAAGACCAAGATTTCCTGTGGTTGCTTAAATTTGTGCTTATGTTGTGCTACCCATCTCCAGTTCAGTTAAAAAACATTTCCCCAAGAGCAGCATGCTTTAATGTGAGCACCCTCGGTAAAGCAGGATGACTTCTCTGTGTTGAAAAAGGGCTTTCTAAAAAGTGGCTGCACATGGAAAGATCAAGGGGGGGAAAAAAAAAAAAAAAGCAGAACCTGTGTTTGTAAGGGAGGAACTCTGCTTCTTCTTCACATTCCTCATAGCTGCAATATTAGCACACTGACCATCATGTCCCACAGCACAGTAATCCCAGCAGAGCTCCAGTGACAGAGAGATCCAGATTGGAGGCCAGCAGACAGACAACTCAGGAGGGGCATCCTTTCCTCCCCTGAAGAGCTTTAGTATTTCAGACTTTATATTCAAGAGAAAGAAACCTTTCCCTGAGCCTTTTCAGTAAATTTCATTGCTTCTAAGAGTGACTGGCTGATGCCACTCTTAAGCAGGAGTGTTCCTGTAAGGAGCCCTGCAGCACCCACAGCAGCCTCCTGTGACTGATGTTGTGTAGGCAAGAGTCAAGGACCAAATTTCCAGCTCTGAAGCCTGGGAAACAGTGAAATAAAGACAGAAAGGGGAAAATCAGAGGTACAGTAAGAGAAGACTTGTCAGCCAAGGTTTTAAAATTTCGTTACTATATGTAACACGTAAAACAAATGAAAAGACATATATAGTACATAAACAATGAGAGATGAGCACAAAGCTGGATGATATAGGTTAGATTTGTAGAAAGACCTGTAATATCAGTATTATTCTCAATTTGCATATATTTCCTTCAGACAACAGTAGGTAGATGACTTAATAACCATCATCTCTAGGCACTGTGGAAAGATTATAAAAAGCAACAGCTCTCCTTTTAAAATTATTTTGATTTATCTTTATCTAACAGAAATGGCTAAGTATATATTTACCATGATCCTATTTGGCTCAATGACATTGCAGAGCTATGAATTCACTAGGAGAAGAAAAACTCTTTCTGTGCATTGAAGAATATAAAAGCCCTGGTGCCTAGCTGGAAAGCCAATACCTCTTGTTCAAGATGCTTATGTTTTTCTACTTGAGAGAAATTAAAATGTCATCTTATTTCTTTGCATCTACTTGTCATCCATTCAGTTTTATCCAAATAAATCTCTGGTTCTTTTCAAAGAGTATGTGCTGTATGAGTTGCATTATCTTTAAAGACTTACCAAGAACAGCGCAGTCCAGGCTGACACTCTTCTATCAGAGAAGGAACTGTATGAATCTTATCCTGCAATTCTGCAGCTCAGTGAATTATTTGATGTCCTAAGAAGCTGCTGCCTACCAAAGCCAAGGAGAGGGAGCTGCCAGACCCTGTTCCCATCTTTGGCCACTTGACACAGTGACGTGCAGAGACTTTCCACCCATCACACCATTTTACACAACTCTTCCTCTCTCCCCAGCTCACAGAACTGATGAAATTAAATAGCACAAAAAATTAACCCCATTGTTGTTGTAATGCAGCTGAGTAATGTGTGGCCTCATTTGCTGCTACAGGAGAAATATGTGTTTGCTGCTTTGGTAGTGGGGGCTCTGTGGATGAGGCAGAGGGGATCCCAGTAGCACAAACCTAGGGAGTACCTCTGCAGCCCCACATCTCTGCCTACTCTATAGGCATCTTAGATCCAATGCACAGGATGATTTCTGATTTCTCTTTCCCTGTCTTGTTAGCTATGGTCCATCCCATGCCATTTACCACTTCTTCTGCTTTTCTTTCCTTCCATTTTCTTTCTTGCTGCACCCTCTCTGCAGTTCTCCTACAATCCCAACCCTGTTTTTGTCAAGATTCATCACCTGTAACTTAATTTCTTACTGTTTTTCACTTCTGCTGGCCCACAGTAGCTCCAGTTTCTGGTATATATCAGTTATTAGTGTTATCGTTTGCCTCCTTTCTTCTTTCTCCCTCAATTTTTCCACTGTGTCATCTTTGCTTCATAGTAAAGATTAAGATTTAACTCCTTTGTTAGGTGCCTGAGTACTGCCCCCATCTTCCTTTGAGGCACATAGTTTTCCATGGTTTCTCTTCTAAGAATTATACAAGAAAAAAAAATTTAAAAAAGAGATTAATATGGAGAAAAGTTTTACTTAGCTACAAAATGTTTTCCTTTTATAACTTAAGGCATGATTGACAGATAGGTTTATTTAATCAAATTGCCTTTTCTGAGAGTGTATTATTTAATGAGGGAGTTCTTTTTTTTATTGCATAGGAAATGTGAAAGCATCTGAGAATTTCTGATGTGCTATTTACTTACCCATTATGTTGGGAATCAGTGTAATTTCAATGTCAGCAGTGGAATTAATAATCACAACTGTTATCTGTCACAGAATGATCTATTTGGGGATTTTCCCAGCAAACCAGTTTATGTCCCCCACTCTTTCACCACAGAAGGAAGTTCTGAAAAGCAAGTCAAACTTGAATGTGTTTTTTTTTTGATTATCCCTTGCAGGCTGATGGTAAAGGCACGTATTTTCAGGCTTTTAATTCAGCATTGAGTCACTGATGTGAAATGCTTTACCAGCATAAATTATCCCTACTTTTTTTCCCACACTTATTTCACTCAGAGTTTCTCAAACACTTCCATCAAGGATGGCTCCCTGTTGAAGTGCATCCTCCCTTCCTGAAAAAAAAAAAAAAGATAGTATAATTTCCAGAGATAATGTAAAATCCCTTTTGGCAGTAGTGTTAATTTGGGCTTTGTTCTATTTTTGGTGTTGTACTTCACTCTTGGACAAACAGGCTTCCTATGGGACAGCAGGGGAGTGCCTGAACAGATGAATGGACAGGCCTGAGGAACAGAGGGAAGGTGGCAGACAGGACCCAAATTTGGTTCTACTCTCCTTAGGTTATGTGCAGCCTCACATAAATAAATAACTGATAAATTAATAAAAGCTTTCAACTGATACATTTGGTAAGTACTAAGACTTTTTTATATGACTCCTTAGTAAGGGCAGTAACTGTAAAATGAATTGCTTTTTAAATAAAACATATAAGAGAAATTTTTAAATCCTTCATTGTTTCTTAAAGTGTTTTAGTGCCTCATTAATTCTTGATTAGCCTAGTTGTTAAAAGGCCATTATTATGTGGTAATAAGGTGTAGGAAATTACCTCCAGGACTGCAGTCACATCACACAGACCTGCTATAGTTAGCACCTCATCAGGTGCTCAGACAAAGTGCTAGTGGTGTAAATCAGGGGTTCCCTGCCTAATAGTGGGATTCATGGTGGTTGTCCACCATGATGGACTGTTCACTGAGTTGAGGTCAGTCCTCTGGTGCAGAAAAGCAGAGAAGTCCTGACAAAATATAACACTCTCAGCAGCCTCCTGTCCTTCAAGGGTTCACTGGTCTTGCCTTTGGCAGAGCAGGAAAACTGCTATAAAATAGTGAAATAAAATTACTTTGCAATTATGTTCATTTAACTGATTTCAAATACGCCTGAAGCTAGCACAGATATAAGTCCACTATTTGCTGTATGATTTGTTAGGTAAAGTAAGAGAAGATTCGGTACCTGTCCAACAGAATATCCCCAAACTAATGACCTCTTCAGGTCATTAGTATTTCTTTTGAACATACCATCCTCTCAAAGCCTGCTACAAACATTGGTAAAGCTAATCATTATTACCCTTTTACAAATAGGAAAATGAGCCATAGGGGTTATTTTTATTGTGATTTGATGCAACATTTATCAGCATTCTAAAGAAAAGATGTATTTCTATGTCCCAGGCTGCGTATCATTATTTTTCAGTGTGTATTATGATTTTTTTTTCTCTAAATCTCTTTGAGGTTGATGCTCTAATGCTCACATATACAGCTCCCGTTCATTACCTCTACAGGGAGCTAATGTGATACGGTGGCATCACTGTCTTTGAAGAGCACTGAAGATGCTAATAATTAAAACCACAAAGTGAGTTCTCACTAATACTTTTTCACCTTATTCCTTCCTGGGTTTCAGTCTTCACACACTCCTCAGAGGAGGGAGAGCAACTCAGGGCCAGTGTAGCCACTGTCACTCTGCCAGTGCACAGGAGTGACACCCCATAGGGTGTGCCAGTGCCTGCTCTCTGACTTCTTGGTATTGGGTGTTAGAGGGCATTCACACCTCAGGAGCAGTGTCAGAGTGAAGCCCAAGAGGCTCATGTTGTGCCTAAACATGCAAAATGGGCCTTTGGCCTGGGTTTCAGTCCTGAATATCCGTGTGTGTTGTTAAATAGTTAGGCTCTCATTTCTGTGTGCTTTCACCCGGGTCTTCAACATTTTCAAGCCCCCGATGTGGTTCTTTGGGTCATGTGTGACAGCCTCACCGCAGCCCTGAGTACCTTCCCAGAACTCTTGAGGGACTGACCCTGAACTGCAAGTGGCTGGAAGAGGGCACCTCCTATGTCCCCATTTAACCTTTTGTCAACCTCAGAGCTGGGGCTGTGGAGTGAACTCTCCATACTTGGTATTTCAGCTGCTTCAGAAGCCAAGACCCTATACAAGGGTAGATGCTGCAAGGTGTGGACACCACTTCCCGTCATTCCCAAGTCACCAGACTCCAGAGCACTCCAGAGGGCAGGCATGGTCATCCTTCCAAAGCTAATTTTCACCTCCCCCTTCTCAGTGTGACAATGGACACCCCTGAGTATGGCATTTGGCTTTGGCTGATTTTAGGTGTTCTTGCCTGCCTGCCCAGTTCCAGAACCATACTGGTGCTGAGCCAGGGCAGACCTGGTTCCCCCTCGGCAGCAGATACCCCCATCCAGGGGCTGACAGGCAGTCGGGGACCGTCATCCCAGCTGTGGTTGACATCCCACACACAGCCCCAGTTGTCCCAGGCAGAGCTGCAGAAGGCACCTGTCTGTGGCACCTTCATACATCTGCTGAAATGTATTTTTAATATATGATGGTAATAATTAGTGGTGAATTGTCATGGCTTTTACAAGAATTTAAAGGGCACTTCTGAGTGCAGTTTCAGCTCTCACAAAAGCTAATGGAAGAAGCACTTACAGCCCAAACCAAGGACTGTTAGGAGTTAATAACTACATGAGGGTAACAGTAAAGAATGTCAAGAGTTAAGAGTCCCTGTGTGATAAAAGTTTACTTAATCCTAGTCTAAACAAGTAATATAACAAATCCCTGTCAAAAATGATGTCTTACATATAGTTTAAAATAAGCAAAGTTTGATTTAAAATACCAAAATAGGTCAAATGTTATAGGTTTTTCTGGAAGAAATTAAAATAGTCCAGTCCAATTTTATTTTTTATTTGCAACATTTTACAGGTGAATAAATGCATTCTTTACATAAAACCCACTTGCCCTGTTTCAGGCAGGAATGTGTGTTTGCCAGAGAATGACACACTCTTGAGTGCTGACATATTTTGCTGCAGTAGCTCTGCTCTGCTTTGATTGAAGAGAGATTGTTTTATAGAGGAAGATACTGTTTTGGTACCTCTTCACCTTCCCACTTTATCTTTGGCTTTCGTTGACTTCAAATTTCCTCCTAGTGCAGGCTCCAAATGTGAGGCAGAGACTGAACAGCATAGGATGCTGGATCACAGATATATCTGAAGCAATGCCTGTCTTCCCATCAGGATCTGGAATTTCCTTCACACTTCTGAATCTGATTGAACAGTGTGACTTTGTTAAAACATAATGAATTTCTTTTCTTTGGTTTCATCTCTCTGATTGAATGAGAATTATCATGGGTTTACTTACTTTTTGCCTCATAGGGTGTTAGGAAATGTACCTATGTAGAGGTCTCTCACTAGAAAATAGTGCAGCCCCATAATAAATTGGTACCTGTCTTGAAAGGATGGATCCTATTTCATACTAGTTAATGATCCTGGTAATAAGGAGAGTAAGTCTTCACGCTTTGGTGTCCAAATAGAAGGAAGAGTGGAAGAAAGTATCAATAAGAAAATTCATGTAGACTTTTTTTTTTAACTCCCTGTTCTTCCTTGCCACTCTTTTAAATTGCAAATAAACTTGAAGCATGAGACATTTATAAAAAGATATAATGAGGGCTGTTTGCTGCATCTTTGGAACAGGAAAAACCTTTCTGTAGTATACTGAAAAATACAGAATAATTTCTTTAGACTAATAAACACTCTGCTAGAGATAGTCTAAAGGTTTATAGAACTTCTGGGAAGTTATTTACATATTTCAAAGGTCTTTATTGTCAGTTTCCTACATTTTGCCTATTTTATTTCGTATTTTTATCAGCCATCTCTGCTGTTGTCAGCACTAAAAATAATTAAGGGCCTGATATACCATGTACATCTGAAGTTTTTTTCTTGTCAGTAAAAGTTGTTTGCCTTGAAAGTAATAGAGTGGGAAAAATTAATTGCTGGTGAAACTGGTTTCAATATAGTGACAACGGTGATGAAACTAACTCAGTACATTTAGTTCAGAAGATCCACTTTTGACCATTGTCACTGTTACTACCAAATTGAATTCTTAAGAAGTCATGTCATCCCTTGAGTATGTGATGTTTTAGATATATATTGCATAATATAGACACAATATTTGATTGCAAATTATTTGTGGTTGTACTAAATTAACACAGTATTATCTGTAGGGTTTATTCTTAAATATAAAACAGAGAATTACCTGCAGCTCTGTCAGTATTAAGTCCTGTATATTTTACTTCTACGCCCAAAAGTATTTCTGAAACAGTGGTTGTTTTGATTGGACTCAATATGACATCAAATAATAACAAGTCTACATGAGAGGAAGAGGAGGGGCAGACACTGATGTCTTCTCTGCAGTGACCACGGACAAAACCCGATGGAATGGCCTGAAGTTGTGTCAGGGGAGGTTTAAGCTGGATATTAGAAAAACGTTCTACCCACAGAGGGTGGTTGGGCACTGGAACAGGCTCTTCAGGGAAGTGGTCACAGCACTAAGCCCAGCAGAGTTCATGAAGTGTTTGGACAGTGCTCTCAGGCACACAGTGTGACTCTTGGGGATGGTCCTGTGCAGGGCTAAGGATTGGACTTGATGAGCCTTGTGAGTCCCTTCCAGATCAGCATATTCTGAGATACTTAAAGCCGTTTTTTCAAAGATGGAGGCCATAGGTAGATCCTGTAGGAACTACACAGAATTCATTTCCTGTATCAGATAATCATAAATACCAAACATACAAACCAAATAACCAGTTACATAATGGAGCAGATTTGGACAACTAGTCTTTATATCTCTCTGATTTAAAAACAAACAAACAAACAAAGAACATAAAAATACAACACAAATCCCTCAATTGTGGTCATGTAACAATCTGAGAATCCATTTCCTATATGCTTGGTTCATACCAAGACATGCTAACAACACTGCTATCGAAGTTCGCTTCTATTTATGGCAGTCTGACAGCTGATGACAGAAAAAAAATGTTTCACTGAAAGCTTCAATTAAAAAATGAAAGAAGCCAGTAAGTTTTGTGGATCTACGTGGCACTCAAAACAAGTCTAGGTTCAGGACTTTGCAAACTGAACTAAATTAACTTCTGAATCAGCATGGGTAATTGATACTTTGCTTGATACAATAAAATCATATGGGTTAACTGAAAATAAAAACAGTTGTGTTTTTTTTCTCAGCAAAATCAAAAAAACCCACATTTACGGCTAATAATTTCATTTAGGTTACCTCAATTTAGAACGTGCTTGGGCAGCCTTGTTACAGTACTTATACAAGCATATTTCAAAATGATGTTTTTGAAAAAAGAAAATGAAAGCATAGGTTTTCAGAAATATTGAAATGAATCATTTTACATAGAATTTAAACTTCTTTAGTTATTTAGGGGAAAGCATTTCTCAGATCTAGCAATTGGCAAGCATTTTAGCTGGTGCTCACACTGTTCTTGATGGCTAAACTATCTGTTAGAAAATTCCCCTCAGCTCTAAATCCCTCACAAAAGACTGTACTTAAGAGTCTTGTCCACACTCAAGCCTTTGTGAAAAATTATTGTTGACATTTTTCTCAAGATGATTCAACATTTCCAAAGATTTAGGATGGCAGAAAGCATTATCAGAAATAATTTAGACTTCCAGATGATTATTTTTTACAAGATAGTTGTGGTAGTTAGCAGCTGGGTGGTAGAAGGTGGCAATCAGAATACAGTTGTGTCTAATTAATTTTTACACACTACTCCTGTTAGTTAAAAAAGAATATTTCTTTGCAAGTGACTTTACAGCCCTGACATAAGATTTTTGAATATGACTTTTTCTCAGAATCTGCCAGGATGGTACTGCCAGCATGCCAAGCTGGTGTCCAGAAGAAAATTTAAGAGCAGTGATAGAACAAAAGGAGAAAATAGAAGCCCTTCTTGCAAACAAGGGTTTGTAATAGATATTCTGACACAATATGAATTACAAGGGATGGAAAATTCATAAGGTTGTGTGAAAGTGCAACACTCTGTGCATAGAAAACTGGCCTATAACTCATAAGATAGTGTGTGTCAAGTGAGTTATGAGAGTTGTTCCCTGGTGTATATTTAAAAAGAGACATTAGAAAGGATACATTGTGGTTTACTGTTTGAGAGCTAACTCTGTAATTTTTTCCAAAGAGTGTTTCTAAAGAAAAATGCTTTTTTTTAAATACATATATATTGGAGTCCAGATGGTGTATTTCTGCACAGCACTTGCAGGATCTGAATGCTACAAGTAAAGCTCTTCTCTCTGAAGGAACAGCCCTCACTTGATTATTTCTGCTGTATCAG
>VYZS01007654.1:0-64117 GCA_013400695.1 Neodrepanis coruscans | reverse complement strand
GTAGATTGGGATATTTATGAGCAACCAGAAAACCTCATTAGGAATATAAATGCTGAGACACAGAAGGGAGTGCTCAGCATACTTTGCTCAAGAGCACAAAACTGAACAGAGTAACTGTGATCATGTATCTAAAAGTAATACAAGTCTAAGTCCAATAAACTGCTTTTATGTTCAGAAGAACTCTGTTGGAATTTTCTTCAGTGGCTCTTCTAAGAAGCACACATTTCCTGCACAGGATAACCATCACCTTCACACACAGTGAGGATGCAGTCTTCATGTAAAATGAAGTACTTAATTTATTATTTGCATTTTGTGCAAAAAGGCAAAAGCTCATCCCACACCTGTAGCAATGTCTATTATAAAGAACAGGAGCCATTAATCTGCACTGCTGCCATTAATCATTATGCACAGAACCAGAGGATTAGTGGATGGAGCTGTAGTGGATAGAGGACTTTTAAATCCTAAATTCTCAATTTACTGTGTCTTGCACACAATTTTTAAGGAATTCAGTTCTGCCTCTGCCCCAAGTAGAGCCGCCACTTTCTCCTACAGTCCTTCAGGAGGAAGATCAGTAAGTTTATAATCTAGTCCAGTATTCATTCATAGCACCATCAGCCTTGTTCTGACCTACAAGAAGTTGGCCATTGGAAAGTTTGCCATTGGAAACTGATCCATGGTTAGAAACCCCAGTGAAGATCAACCCACAGTTAGTTTTGATAAAACCATTAACCAGTGTTATATTTCACCTTGGGCTGAGCTGAAGCCTCAGGCCATGGTTTGAAAGGTCCTCTGTAGCCAGTTGTCAGTTTGCAGTAGTCTGACACAGTGTATGGCCATAAGACTAAATTAAAGTCCCCTGCAGTTATTTTTACAGTCTCTGACATTTCCAGGCACATTTGCACAATGATGTCTTCTCTGGCTGATGGTATGTGACCTTTTCTAATGGTATGTTTGAGGTAGAGGAGCAATATACAATGAGAGACTATTAAAAAAAACTTTGTCATTTGATCACTATCAAATATCATTAAATGACAGTGCTTTCAGATACAAGCAACATTTGCTTTTTTTAAAGTTCTATTCTATCCTATTTCTGTTCAACAATTTTTAGTTTTGTTGCAGAAAGAGAGCAACCTCTTAAGAACTTGAGACAAAAAGCAAAGTACTGGCAATGCAGAGCTTCTGCAAACACACACAAGTTTGTCAACTTTTGAAACATCAGATCACAGCTCTGCAAATCCAGAAAAAGGAAGTGTACCAGAGACAGGTCAGAAATAACCAGAAAATATTGTGGACAGCTACCACCACAAGTCAGAATCCCCACACTATGAATTGGGACTAGAAGTCTAATGGGATGTTAGATTTAGTCTGTATGAGCAGGAAACATGGACTGCATCATGTTCTAGGTGTACTGAGCATTTCTCAATGATTTACTCCCTAGGAGCATTCCCTTCTACCAAGGGAGGAAATCCATCACTACTCCAGTGACTACTCTCAGCTGCCCTGATTTTCAGATTACAGACAGCTATTTGTAATTGCAAAAGAAAGGAAAACAACCCCCCACTCATTTATATTTTTAGGAAATGAGACTATTGTTTTATGCCTGAGGACTTCTCTTGCTTTCAACACCTGCAGTCTTCATCTATTTTACACTTCCCTCAGACCTAATCTCATCCTTTGGAAACCAAAACATTCCCTGTGTAACCCAAAGACAAAACTTACATATATCTTTAGAGCATAATGTCAACCTTCTCTCTTCATTCCACACTTCTAATGAAGTTATTACATATAAAAAACCCAACCAGTATCTCAGTCATCTTCTATTTATTACAGAGAAGTAAGCAAAGTGTTAATGGTCCCCAGTTTCTTCAGACATAATAAACATGGGTCTATATCCTGTGGCAGTGACAATACACTGCTTTTATACACCAGATAGATACCTAAACACAAACACTCATGGAAAAAGAGAGGTACTATCCTTACCTGTAATACCATCTCAAATTAAGGATTTCCTATATGTGAAGCTATAGCAGTGTAGTGTTATACATTAGTACTGGGTATTAAACTACTATTAAGCTATTAAATCTACCATAGGTTGATTTATACTGGGTATTAAAGTAGGTTTTTTCTCTCTGTTTACATGATTAAATTGTCTAACTTTGGACAATCCCTAGTACAGCCTCTTCTAATCCCTTCTTTTTCTAGAAATAATTTGCAATAACTTTCCAATTTCAGCTCTGCCAAAAGTATCCTGAAATAGTGCAAGATAAGCTTGTAAATAAGTAAAAAAATATGTAGTTAATGAACCAGAGATCTCAAGAAATCTTTCTTGTATTATACCAAAACATCAGCTGCTTTAATTTTTATGAATATGTCATTCAGCAATGATACCAGTTAACTGAAGAGCCCTGAAAATGAAAAAATGTTCTGAAGATAACACTTCTAGATCTTCAGAACACCAGTGTACTCTTTTCTTGAAAGAGCACTGCAGCCTGTTATTAAAACTTTATTTTTCATTGTTATTCTAGTCATTAAAATCTAGTTTAGTGATAGTAAAAAGGCTCAGACCTATAAAGACTTACATCACCATTAATGACGGGGAAGTTCCTGTGAAGTCACACAGAGGAAGACAGGGTGTCACCTGACTTTTTGTTGTTTCATCAAGCACACACCACTAGAACTACAGAATCTCTGGTTTATGGTAAAAAAAAGTATTTAGGGGAAGAAAACACCATATTGTCTAAGCTGATCCATTATCAAGGACTGCTGCAGCTCATCTTGCAGCATCAAAGTCAGATTTTTGAGAGTTGTAATTGCTGGGCAGTAATAAAACTGTTTTGCCATCCTGAAATGTTTGGAGAGCTCCTTCTCACTCTGTGCTCCTTTCACTAGAGGAAGAAATTCACTGGATTCATGTAAAGCCCATGTGACTGGAATCTACACAGACAAATTGAGAAGATATTTTGTGAAGATAAAGCCATTTACATAATTGGAAAGATCAAGGAAAATGAATTCTCCCCCATTGTGAAAGATTCCTGATGTCCAAAACAGACCAGATGGCACTTGACTTTGCAAGGTCTCAGCCAACACATCTGTCACAATAAACTGCAGAATCCCCTTAATTTAGCAGCCAAGACATAGAGGTTTGAATCACCCTCTCTAGGACTTCAATCTGAAGCCCCAGAAAGACTTGATATTTCAAAGCTGACATTCAGACCTCAAAGGCATCAGTTCTTACTATTCTGTCATACAAATAAATAATTTTGTGTCACAACATTTTTATAATAGCAAAATAATTCTGTCTGTAGTAACAAAAGCAGCTCTGCCATGTCAGAACTTACATAGCATTTATATTCTTTTATAGTACTTGAAAAATTCAGTAAAGTGAGTTTTGCTTCTAAACAGTAAATGAAAAATGAACCCCCATATAAAATGTGTATATTTATATGAGAAAGGAACTGTTACTGTGTCATAAATGTCAATCAGTCTTTATCCTGAAATATTAAAATCTCCTTTTGGTGACTATTAACACAGATGGAAACAAGCACATGATGGGCTGAAGACATACAATCATACACATCCATCACTGTGATTTCTCAAAATGGTAAGAGCATTATAAATTCTATTACATTCCCCTACTGAAGTGCTGTAATGCTCCTGCTAAACTCAATAAATATTGCTAATGCACCATGTTCCTTGTTAAATTAACAGGAGTTTATTGATTGAAGCATACAACTGCAAGCTGGTTTTCTCCCAGAAGGGAGAGACATTCAAACACAACATTGGCTGGATAAACAAAATAATGCCTTTTCTGTTGTAACTTAATCTCACTTTGCTAGAGGAAAAAATGACATGCTTTTATTAAAAAAAAACCCAAACAAAAAAAGGAGTTAACTGATCTAATCAGACTTAACTGTAATAAGAGCAATGCAGGAAAATTAATGCAAAAACCTGAAGGGTAACAAGCTGAGTTAAACAACTCAGCAACTAAAGAAATTACACAGCATAAGCCTTGATTCAGCAGTGCCTATAGGATATCCATGCAGCTTCAGTATCATGTTAAGTCAGGAAGGCTGCTCTCTGCAAACAACAATTACTTGTGAGTTTTCACCAGAGGTCCAACCCAGATTCAGTTATTCAGACCAAATTTTTCTACCAGTGCACATTTGGGATTCTTTATTTTCCCTCCTCCCCCCAGTATTTTTGACAAGTGCATCTTTTAATATATATCTATCTGTGTGCAAATTGAAATCTGTGAGGCAGCTGAGGGTGGCCAGGGCAGCCCGAGCTCCCCCCACAGAGGGTCCCCCTGCAGCAGCCCCTCTCTTGCCAAAGCTCTTGCAATTTTTCCCCAATAGAACAGCTTTGACACATCACAGATTTCCTTGGACTGTACCCAGCTATTCCCTCCCTGCTGTTTTACCTGTCAGATATTGCCAAGTAATGAAGGCACTTCTGGAAGAGAGCCCCTCCTGAGCTCCTGTCAAAGCAGTGCAGGTCCTGGTAAAGACTCTGTCATAGACACACTGACAACAAGAAATATCTTAAAAGCACTTCACTCTTCCAGAGACAAGCAAACAAGTTCACTGGAACTCTGATTTACCATCTAAACCAGCCTCTTTTTGCTTCAAGTATTTGAAGACATCCCTATAAACACTTCTTAAGCATAACAATGCTGTAAATCCTGCCCTTTGCCCCATTCTCAGGTCACACACAACCTGAAAAACTCCTCTAGACTCGTTAAAAATGCCCTGTGAAAGAGATAAATGCCTAAATGCCAAGTGCCTTATTAAATATCATCTATTTCAGTTGAATTTATCGAGTAACTGGGAAATTATGCCCTCATTTTTTTATATTACACTACTCAACCACACTGTGGAACTAATTAATTACAAAATACCTTAAGCTGGGAAAGGGAACAGCATTTGCCAATTAATGTTACAATTACTACTGAGAAAGAAAAGCATATTCTGCCAAGCTCACCTGTACTGGCAAACATGATTGAGACAAATACCACTGAAAAGGAACAAGGAGGGCTGGATTTGCCATTGGAAAACATGCAGTTTGCATAAAAAAATTTGCCCTGTTTGCTTGCACTTTTGTGTATTATAATCACTTTTGTTTTCGTTGGAAATCAAGTGAATCAATCTCTCATATATTAATAACTTATACAAAAAATGGGAACAATTCTAATGATTCTGCAAGAAAATGTTGCTTCTGTAAATGATCTGGACCTTATACTGACAAAGGCTTTCAATCAGAAAAAATGGAATGCTTTTCCTCATTTTGCTATCTCAGCACTGAACCAGTACACTCAGCCCCCTGCTCACTGCCCTGCCATCCTTTACCTGGGATTTGTGTAGGCCATCAGTCATAACAAGAGGAAATAAAGAAAAATCCCAACAAAATAATAATATTTTCACTACTAAAAGAGACAAACACACTATTCCAGTTCTTTTAAAGTTATGTTTCCTCTGTTCTACCAAAATGATAAAAATGTAGAAGTGAATTGAGCAGCAATCCCTCACTGCAGCACTATCCCTGTCACAGTGAGGGATTGGGATTCTGGGCTCAACAATCTTTTCCCGAGGGTTTAATCTCTGGTTTTGTTCAGAGCTCTCAGATACTTCAGGAATTTGTCTACCAGCCCATTTCCTCAGTCCTGGAAAGTCTGGAGCCACATGATTGCTGCCGTCAATGTTCATTGAGTAACCTAATTTTCTGACTTTCTGTAGTGCCTGAGCAATCAGCTGCTGGGGAGTTCATTCCTCATTCTTTTCCTTTGAAGGACACTTGCCCTGATATCCCTTAAAATGACCACCGGGAGGACACAGTCCCGCAGCACCCCCTTACCCTACTTTATGCCACGTTTTCCTCAGTGTGAGGACCAAGACAGCTGACAACACAACTCCAAAGACTCCTTTGATTCAACTTTTCTTCCCCATTAGAACTCACTAGAAAAAATAAGCAGGCTCTGCAGCTGGAATCCTTTTTCCACTTCATGATGAAACAGACACTTGGATTTTTACACTGATAATATTTATGGCCAACAGTCAGGGGATAAATCTTCTCCAACAGTGTCTGTTACCTACACCTTAACAGCCCTGCCCAATCCCACTGGGAGCCTCCCCCTGACCCCTTGCAATGGGCCTGGGGGCTCCACTTCAGCTCCAGCCACCAGCCCCTGCCTGTCCCCGGCTCTGCCACCCCTGTGCCTGGCCAGGAACCCACCCCACTGACATGGACCCCACCAGTGGGTCAGTTCCATATCTGGACCTTGGCTCAGCCTCATCACTGTAGTACAACCCTGTAACTCATTTATATTTTACCCTGGGCAAGGAAGACTGCAAATGCTACTGAAGTGTCTTTCACAGCCTTGTGAGGGCATAATTTCTGTATCACATGATAAAGAAAATAAAATGGAGACAGGTGAAGATGTTTCTCAAGACTCTACTGTCTGCCATTGAAGATTCCAAGGGCTAGATATGAAAAATGAGAACTACATACTTGTTAATATTTATAAATATTATGATGGAAGTCAAAGTTATGTAATTAATCACTGCTCTAAAGAACTGTGAAGTGCACAACTGGACTTCATAATAACAACATGAAGTCTTTATTGTATCATTTCATTGATCATCTGATTTTCTGTTTCATTGGATGATGCTCCCCAAGTATTTGTAATAAGAGTTAATAAGTGCCTTCAACAGAAACAAATTAATTTCAATTTCAAGCCATATCACTGCTACCCAGGTTCTTAATGAGAAATAATTCTACATTGCAGCCAGTAAGAAATATTTCTCTTTTTATGTTCATGACTGATTCATCAAGGGAAAAAGATTATTATGCTGAAGCAATTTTTTTTTTAATGTTTCCAATACATCTAGAGAAATACTCAGGTGGGAAACAGACTTCTCAAAGAGTGTTGATGATTCACCCTGATCCTGAGTTGATACACTCTGATGCTGAGGATCTGCCCTCAGAACTAAAAAGCACTTCTTTCCTGTATGACACTGGAGATGTTGAATAAAGTACAGTTTGAAAAGATGCATCACAGATAGAAAAATAATGTTCACTTAAGGAAGCCCTCTGCATATTTTTCCATTACAAGTAATACTTCCTAGTAAGAAGGGCATACATTATTTCTGAAATACATAAAATGTGAATCTTTCTATTTTCTGAATGTGAAAGATTTTGCTGTTTTAGTAACATTCTGCAGAGCCATTAAGTGGCACCCATCATGACATGCTCACTGAGGCATTATACACAGCAGAAAAGAACACTTAAAATTATTTAAACCAAACGTGGAAAGATCCTTCAGGGGTTTTGAGTCTTTTAATTTCCAATAGACCTTCTGCTTGTAAAGAAATAGAAAAAAAATAAAAAGTCACCTGGCTAAAGCAATCTTGCACATTCTTGATTTAGATAACTGGCTGCAAGACAACAATCTTTAAGTCACAGTGGAAAGCTGGAATAAGGGAAAAGCTGGAATAAGTTAAGGGAAAAGTCTCCCTTTAACCTCTGGACATGCTTTTACCATAGTTGTATCAATTCCAAATCATGTCATAACTATAACAGAACTTTCACCACCTGTTAAAATTCTGTTACATTAATAGTCATTCACCTTTAGAGTGGTCACTGAAGCTCAAGGAGTCCCAGTACCATTCACATGAACAGATGAGCTTTACCAAATTCAAGCACAGGAACATGTGCTGTCCATGACCTTGAACAGTTTTCATGTCAATATTCATGTACAAATAATCAATAATATGACAATATGAAGATACCAGAAATCTGTGAAGTGATTAAAATGTTACACTTTATAAATTATTTGAGTTTACATAACACTATCAGCATAGCATGTGCCTTGCAAGGAACTTCAGACAGGAGTCAGGAGCCTGATGTGCAAGGAATCAGAAAAAACATGGAGAAGATATCTCTGTACAGCTGACTCTATGAACTGTAATGAAAACAGGGAGCAAAGGAAGGCAAACCAGAAAAGCAATTGCCCCAGAGTTCTCACACAGCAAAGCAGCTTTGCCTCTTGGTGATAGCAGAGCTCAGAATTCAAAAGAGCAAAGAAATCTGAGGCTTAATTATTAAAACAAAAGGATCATTTTATACATGGTGCTGTATTTAAATGTACTGGTACAGATGAGGGAAGAGTCACTTTAATCAGATTTTTACACATCACTGGAAAGTAATAATTTACCTACTACCTGAAAACTTCTTTAGTTTATTAAAATTTAGGTTCTCAGGCACATTTTTTAATGGATCACAGAAAGTGAAATGAACTAAGGCAAGAGTGTAGCTTCTGAAGCTTTTTGAGATGCACGAGATTTATTCCCTGTATTTTCCAATTACTGGATGTCCCACCAGAGTGTTTGAACTCTCCAAATGCAGCAACATTTCAGTCTAATTCTGTGCTACACAAATCAAGTTGGCTTGTAGTCACTAGTTCCCTCCACAGATATTGTGTTTCAAAAAAATTAAAGAAACAAAAGACAACATTAATATTTACTATACCAAGTTCTAGAATGAAGGGGGGGAAGCAAAGCCCCTTCAAGTGAAATTGAATATCAATTTCCAACACTCAAAACCTCCACGTGTACAGACACAATTTTCTCACCAGTGCCCAAGTTCTGAAAGTACAATCTGGTAACATGGATATTGGGTAACAAACACATCATAAATATTGCAAATATATCCTGTAACTGCAAAAACATCTGCAGAGTCATTAATGACATCAAGGTTTATTTAATAAGGATGGTGTTACCAGAGTTCAGAAACAGGCATCTTGGAACAAGAAATCTAATTTAATATCAGGCTGCTTTAAAACTAACACTACATCATTAGTTTAATTTAAATGGTTTGCAAACAACTTGGAGCTCCAAATGAAGGTTGCAAACTCAAAGATTAACCCACATATTCCTCCTGAAGAGAACTGAGACCAGAATGTTGCAGTGTTAGGCTTTTGCTTCATTTCTATGAACGGGCTCCCTGGTATTCACACCACTGTGAGCACATCTCATTTGCTATTTAGACAGGGTTTCTTCAGGGGTTTTTTCTTCTCCTACTTGAAGATTCACATCTACTCTAATTTTTCCCATATTCCAGAGAGTTCACTCATGTCTTTTCACCACTTTTATTAATGGCTATTTCAGCAACTGCAAACAATCACAGACTTCAAAGCATCTTCACAAAGCTGTCTTCTATCATATTCAGAGCTCCACTATTTTACACAAAACTTGCAAATGAATCTTACTTTAACATGAATTCATCCTTTTCTGCCTTGGAAAATACAAACATCTCCCATTGTTGTCCTCTACATATCAATATTTGTTCACTTTAAAATCCTAAAAAGAAACTCAAATCTTTCCTGTTTGCTTTTCAACCAAATTCCCTATTGGGTGAGCAGGAAGGTTCAGTGCTTGCTACAACATTAACTCACAGCTCAGTGTCAGGTCAGGAACAACATGGATATCTAAGAGAACATTGTCCACTTCTTCCATTCCCCCACACTATCCTGCCCTTTAATCCCATGTCATTTTAAAGAGTCACTAAAGCTTCATTTCAATTCTGAAAGCATCCTTTTGGTTGGAGGCCTAGAAAGTTGAAATCCTTCAGCATTCTTGAATGCTGCTTTTGAAAACAGAATCATGGCTCAACCACTGTGTAGGACTTGTGCCATTTCCTGCTAGAACCTGTTTTATTTCAAAACACTTCTGTCACTGTTTGGGGCTTCACCTACACTTAGGAAAGGCACTGTACAAGTAGTAAGTCAATCTCTGCCATCTGACAGCTAAACAGAAAAGGAGAGGGAAGGTGTGGTATTTCCTCTCCACCATCTCCACCACTGCATTTTCTAGTAGAGGAATATAAATAGTACCAAGAAATTAAGTAATGAAAGAAGAGTGAAATCTCTCTTGTTTCTCTGTAGTACCTCATTGAGAATCCTTTCATCACCATCTAGTCCACACAGAAATATTGGCACAAACAAGTCCTAAGCCATTGTCTTCTGGAAGCCTGAAGGCTGTACTGGATAAAGGACTGTTTGGCCATTTGTTTTCTTCTGTTTTAAGAACTCATTACTCAAGACTGGTGAATTTGACTTGCTACACAGCATGATTCCCACATTGAACAAACATCTTAAATCAGCTGCTTTAATTAGAATTGGTTTGATTTATTCTACTTGAGAAATCTGGGTTATTGCTCTTGCAGACAAAATTCTGATGTTATTTTCTGTTGAGGGATTAAGCTTGAAGCTAATTACTGGTAAAGGCCTGCTCACAAGTCTGGCTAGAATTAAAAAAACGACAGCATATTTTTCTCTTGGACTAATATAAAGGAGTTACCTCAATTTGCATCATTAATCTCTACAAATGAGATGGGGTAGGCTCCTGACAAAGGCAATCACCTACAGCCCCTCCAGAAACACTCTCCTCAGGAACTTGGAGAAGCTTTTGTGCTCTATCTGCACAAACATGGCTTAAAGGCAACATGTGACCTAAGTTTTATGTAAATGTTCATTTAATTCAGGACAGAATATTCAATGCAATGTTTTCCAATCACCACCTACTTCAGAAGATGGTACAGAGTCACCTAATTTACTCTTCCAGCCCTGGAGAATCAGTGCTTAGTATTCCAGTCTTTTACTTCCCAAATGCAGGACTGCTACTCACTTTGGTATGCAAATCCTAAGAGTCAGGAGACAAATATCTAAGTTACCAAAAATGAAGTGACTAATCACATTTCCTATTTGCACACTTCAGACAGAAAGTTTTTTTTTCAACTGTGTGTTTCTGTAATTGCTAAAGCAAGAAATTTTATTTTCCAACTTCAGTTTGCTTCCAAAGCTGACTACTGCTTCCATATACACCTCCAGAGATGACATTTTAAATTGTAAGCCCTGCTTACACTTATCATGTTAAAGGAAAACAGGTCATGTTAAGTGGCTCTCAGATGGGTTTCTTTCAGGTAGGCTAAGCCCCTGTCCTATGCAGATTAACACATTATGGTTCTTAGAAGACTTACTCAAACTGATGTGATAATAAAATAGGTCATCCTTTCACACTCAAGCTCTTCACTCTTAGGACTCAATTTTCATTGTTCACCTGAGTCAGTAGGCCTGAATTAGTAGGACTGCTGCAAAAGACTTCTGGGCAACAAGGAGAAAGAAAAAAAGCCACTAAATTTGCTGACAAAGATTTGCAACAGACATGAACCAAATGCCCAGATTCAGTCAAACTGTGTTATGCAGATTCAGGCAGAGATGTGTAACACTGGCACAAAGTGCTGTGACACTTGTCTGCAATAAGGCAGAGAACCCCTGTGCACCACACCAAAAGCCACCTCTGCCTCTGTGTCATCCTCCCAGGACACACATGGCCTCTCACTAGAGCCTGCACAAAACACCCACACACAGGCTGGTGAAAATGCTGTGAAAGTTTGGGACAGGATTTCTCCACATTATGTACTTCTGAATAGATTAAAACTCTCAAACTTAAATGGCTAATTGCATGTACATTAAACATCAATTAAAAGCTTATAGTGCTTTAGCATTTAGATGAGTTTTTCCTTCAGAATAGTCATTCTTGGAAATTTTACATTCATACGGTGCATCCACTGCTGCCTCCATTTCTCACGAGGAAACTGTAACATGTATTTTTATACTGCTAGTCTTGCATGTCACAAGGACTTTAGTAAATGAGTTTGTCACTATAAATGCATTTTTTTGACCTCTCAAGCCTTTGTTTATTTTCTTAAATCACAATGGATTTTCTTCAAGCAAGATTTCATAGCAAAATATGAGGAAATAAAGTATCACAAATAAGGTAGAACTGTACAAATGCAATTCCTGCCATCTATCATGCATTAGAAACACAATACATACCAAGAAAAACATATTTATTCTTTGCACATTGCAGACAGCCTGACAACAGAAAAAAAGGGAATGTTATCAAAGGAATATACAAAACCCCAGTTTCTTAAGACCCTGGCAATATGGTCTCACACATTCCCTAAGATCTGTATGCACATAACACCATTTTCTCCTGGCAGCTCAGATTGTTGGGTGAACACATCATCCCCCAGAGCAGTGAGCCCAGATGAAATGTATGGTAGGACTGGGTGGATTGTGGTGCCATCAGCAAACCATACCTTCTCTCCATCTTAAAAAGTAATTTAAGATTAGCACTGGCACACTGTCTCTGAATTCTGCCTCTCCCCTGCCACACACAACTTGCAGCCACAAGGCAGTTTCAGAAACTGTATGTGCTCAGCAGTTCTCAACACAGAAATGTGCTCTATGTCTCAGGCTACATTCTTGTGTGCCTGAACATGAGCACAGCAGCTTTCATCCACTGTTGATAGTTTCCTTAGACAGCTGAGCCTAAATGATTTCAAACTGTGAAATTTCCCAAGCAGTGCTTGCAACGTACTCTGAATTGCAGTGTGTATGTACTAGTGGAATCTACTGTCAAACCAGTCTGTACCAAATTTTGATTTCTTCTAATATTTCCGACACAGCTGTCTTCTAACTCAATCACTCACACCAAAGTATGTGTCAGACTGAGAAGGAAACAGTGTATCTCACTCCTTAAAACCCTTCCTACTGTGTAGGCAGCTGTGCAAAGGCTAGGGACAGTGCAAGGCCTTGTACAGTCACACCTTCAGGTGTTGTTGCTCCAGACAACACAGAGATGCACAGCAGGAGGGTAAATCACAAAGCAGCCTCTGTGCACACCTAGGCTGGGCACAGCAGAGCTAATGCAGGGGGGAATCACTTCACCAGACTGCAACAGCAATTTAGTCCTCCAGTTACAAAGAGGAGACACACAAACACCACAAATATCAGCAACTTTACTAGGCCATATACCAGGTAGCTGTACCAAGTAATTGTATCAGCCAGAACACATGTACCAAACTGTTCAATTCAGCATCATTGCCCCTAAAAACTGAGCTTTTTCAATTAAAGATGGGAACAAGAACAGTTACTACTGTATCCTATAAGGGGAATGCAGTTAAATTCCAAAGCCCCTTAAGATGGATAAGGTTCATTTTAAATCACATTAGAACATAATAATCAGCTGAGAGAGACTGTGGGTTCTTCTATGGTACAGGATCTATCCATTATTCAGCACTTTCAATACTATTACAACAGGAAGTAAAACTAATGATTCTGTTCACAAGTAACTCCCAAAGTACTGCCACTTGGAAGACACAAAATAGTTTAAATCTTTTTTTTAATGATCCTTCTCAGTTAATTTTGAACAGGGTGTTCCATCTTCTACATTTAAAACAAGTCCAAAGTAACAGATGAAGCCCAAAAGCACATTATTAATTGCAACTCAAGATCAAAAAAAAAAGGGTTGTCTCTGCCCTTCCCAAGCTTTCCAACATGACCTCTGAAGACCTTCTGCTGTGGAACCAGTGAGGCTGGGAATCAAATTTAGACTAAATCAAAGCTGAGTCCAACTGTTGGAACTTGTCTTTGACAGAAGACTTTCATTATTATAATCTGGGGTAAGGACCAAGAAATAAAGGCCACATTCTTACATACACTCCTGTGAATGACATATTTAATGGTGCCAGAAGTAAGCTAAAATTTTGCTTGAAAAGGGAAAAAAATGAACTAATTTCAGTTCTGTTTGGAGAGAAATTTACATGTAACTTGACGTCATCTGAAAAAATGCACAGCATTTTTAATAAGTTTGCATTAAAAAAAAAAAGTGTGGGAGAAAATGAAAATAATTACAATTTTTTAAGACCTTTCTCTTTGTTTGTTACCCAGGAATAGCCTTTGGAAAGGAGCATCTGCTCAGCAGGGATTTGCCTGTCAGGCAAGGCCACTGACTCATCTAAAAAAGAATAAAAATGGCTCATCTGAAAAAGAATAAAATATATAGGCACCTATAAAAAAATAAACTTTCCAAAGAAATTTATCAATTTTCACAAAACGAGGTTTGCTTTTTTTTTACAGTTAATGAAAAAAAACAAACTTTCAATAAAAAAACAGGTCAGGCAACAACTGTCCTAACAGTGGCCTCAAAGCATGTAACAGCATAGCTCTATTACCAGGGATGGTAACAATAGTCACAATAGATTCCTAAATCTTATCCAAGTGTAGAAAGACAAACAGGTCATATGTAAAATATCTACCTTCTGTTAAAGTTTAATCACCTTGCTGAAAAAATAAAAAGTGTACAACATAATGCAGGTGATAATTCTTTCTGCAAAAGGTTTTGTTTACCCCAGAAAAAGTTCTGACTTGGGCCCTTTGGCACACGCTAAGACAGCAATGACAGTTTGTGCTGTGATCACACAGATAAAACTGACAGTAATCAGAAGATATTTATTCTTTAAAAAATGGGAAACTAATCTTTAAAACTTTCAGAATCCCAAAATATCCAAACAGATCTGTTTTTTTACAAAAGCTGAGGACGGTTGGGTTCCATCACATAGAAGGAATAAAGCTGAAGCAGCACTGAGCTTGAGCTTTCATCACATGTCCAGACTTGGATCGTGACAACTAAAAAAAAGGAACAAAGGATTTTCTCCACTCAAGACAGCAAATGCTCATGTGTCTGCTGAAGTCAACTGACGCTGCACTGGGACATGATGCAAATAAAGCATCATAACTTAGTCCATTGTTAGAACTATCTGCCTTCCACTGCCTGGGACTAGTGACCTCAGTACCCCCAGTTCAGAGAATCAGGGAATCCCTGGAAGCATCCTCAGGTTCACAAAGTGCTGCACAAGCATTACATGCCACCAACAATAATGGAATTCTTTTGCTCCTTGCACAACTGCCAAATGCAAAGCTGTGAGCCAACCTTCATCTCAAGTGTTCATCTGCATTAACTGCCTTCCACTGTGACTTCATTCTTCCTTCAGTTTTAATTTCTAGGACAGTCATTTGAAAGACATTTCCATTGACTACTCACACATCTAATCCTCTGTAAAGGGCATTCTGACTTCCTGTTTTTTAAGTCCTTTGTGTTTTATTCTCAGAAAGTAGCTACATGCAACAAATTGAATATAGATTAATTCACTACATATTGATGTAAACTCAGAGTTAAAGAATGTGATAAATTTAAATACACAATATCCTGAAATAGCTAAAAGCCACTTCCAACAAGAGACTGATTTTACAAGGCTGTTCAGGCAGCTGCAATTGGAGTCTGCTACTGAGTGTACCTTCTGTCACCATCAGCTGTCCCAAATTCCTGAGGCAGTGCAGGGTAACAAGGCTTAAGAATGCAGAAGTCTGGGATTACTACTATACTGTTGTTTTTTACCAAAAGATTTAAGAAAATGAATTAGAACTTCTACTTCAAAGCAATATGCTTATTAGCATGAATGAGTAAATGCCATTAGAAAATGAGAGATACATAAGACTGTGTTCCACAATTTATATTATCAGCCTGCAATTTTAAATACATATATGTTAAGAGAAGGACACACAATCAATTCACAAATTTTAAAAAGAACAGACAAAACTGTGATGGCTTGGCTCCAGCAAGCAGCCAAGCACACACAGAGCCACTTGCTCACACTGCTCTGCTACCAGGACAGGGGAGAAAATAGAAAGAACAAAAAGGAGAGGATTCAAGGGCCAAAACAATGACAAGAAAAATCACTGACCAATTACTGTTCCAAATAAAATGGACTTAGTGTGAGAAATTAAACTTAATGTCAGTTAACATTTTAATTAGTGATTCAGGTATTCAGAAACAAAGATGACAAACAGTTAAACACTTTTCCTCCCCTTTCTACATCTCCTCACACACCCCCATCCCCTTTCCCCCCCCCAGTTTCCACTCCCTTGTCCACCCTGCAGGTGGCACTCGGTCCCTCCAGGGGCAGCACCTGCCCTGCTGTGGGTTATGCTGTGTCCAAGATCCCTCAGTGATGTCACCTCACTGATGTCTCAGTGAGCTCCTCCTGCTCCTCTGGCCTCACAGTTCCTCTTTCTGGGCACCTTCTGCCGTTTCTGAGCCATGTTCTCACACACATCCTGCAGCAGGTCCACTGTGGAGCCAACTGCACCCAGCACAGGGCAGCCTCTGGGACCCCTGCAGGTCCCCCCTTGCCCCCCAGCCCGGCCATTTAGGTCCAATAAAACAAATGTTTGAGATTTTAAAAAACGATTTTTAACTCTTCCTTCCTTCCTGTGCAAGAGTTAATCTGTATGATTATTAGTTGGAAACTTGAAAGATGAATTTGCATCTAGAGAGAGCCCCATCTACTCTCTTGGCTCTCCCTGCCTACACCCAGACATCCTTCCAGCCTGGTATCAGCCACATTCTCTGACTTGGTTCCAGCCCATTTGCCCTGCCAAGGACAGTAATGCCTCAAATCCTTCTGAGAAAAGAATGAAGCATGTCAAGAATTCCCCATTTCTTAATTCCAAACAGCCCTTAATCATTTCCCAGCTTTCTGCTACAGGGATGTACCACATAAACACAAAATCGTTCATTTCTAAGAAGTTCTGGATTCACTGATCAGCTACTGCACACAAATTACACCCATTCACTCTTCCCCATCACTGTCTGGGCCACATCACCAGCAGCCTGCAAGGAAAAAGAGCCTTTTCAATAGCTATGGAGTAAAGGTAAAAAGGATTCTTGTGGCTGTTAGTGCTTCTGGGTGCTAGGGAGAAACATTACACAGAGCACCTGTACTGCACCAGGCTCTGTACCAGGGCAACATCCTGTGAACCCTCACAAACCAAACCCCATTTCCCGACCCACTCACTTGACTCTACAAGTCACCTCTACTCACACCACACTCATCCATGGAAAGGGCAGAACTGTGTCATTCCTAATGAGTTTCCTGTGGATATAAAAGAGGTATTTCCTTTATACAGTGGTTTGGATTTTGTTATATGTTCACTGCAACAGAGCTTCTGCCTGGCTGACCCAGAAGATATTCCTATATGTATGTGAAATTAAATAGTTTTATACTACTCAAAAATTCCATGCTGCAAGAAAAGAAAGCAGAAGAAAACGATGGTAGATACAGCACTCAGGTTGAACATGATGCTTTTCAACTCTCCTTTCCAGGGAAACTGCCAGAAAGCTTACTAATCACACAGCCATTCCCTGATTCTTGCTCTGCTTTCACAGTCCTCCAGCAACAATCAGATGATTAGATTTCCTAGCACACACATTACAAAGTTGATTGATGCTTTTCCCTGACTCCTCTCATCCACTCCCCTTGTGCTGCTGGCAAGTCTGAGCAGAATCTGGTCATAGATAAACAGATCCTCTCAAAGAAAACAAGATGGTTGTTGAAGCTTTTTTTTCTGTTTCAAATTTTGCTCTTTCTAGAAAAATAAAACATTTTGAAAACTAAAAAAGGGAAACATTTGGTTTAAAGGGACCCTTCAGACTTTTTTTAAAAAAAAACATATATACACCTTCTGATTAAGCACAGTGGCAAGGTGCAGTTTACTGGACTTCCTTGACAAGTGGAACAGACCCATTGCTCCTCTGAGACTTCATCTCCCACCCTTCCAACAGGAACACAGTGAGCCACACCACTGGTGGCTCAGGGTCATTTTTACAAACCCTGCCATGCTCACTGCCCTGACTCCCCTCCAGAACAGGAAAGAACACACTGACGGTAGAACAGAATGAGAGGCCATGGAAAGCAGCTTCAGAAGAAAAGGCCTGGCTCTTTCTGAGCCAGGGTCCAAGTCCAACTGTTTGGAAGTCAGAGACTTTCTGCACTTAAAATAACTAAATATATTTATTTTTTCATTAATTTACTTCACCATAAATAAGGGGTTTTTTGCATTTGGGGAAGGGGTTCCATAGCTTACACTTCACAGAACAAGTACCTTCTCCTGTTGAGCTTTGCCACCTTCATTGTATGTTCTCTGGTATCAAAAGGTACCACTTACACCCTTCAATATTTTACTGTATCAACAGCTCACCTTAGCAATCTGTTTTCCAGCCTTTTCAGTCTAGTACAACATTGTCTCTATTTCTTCCTTTCTCAACTATCATCTTTGTTTCTTTCCTAACAATTCCTGACATTCATGTTGCCTTTTACCAGGCCATGAAGTTTCCACAGAATGACCATCATTCCTGAGTTGTTAATGGTCAGCTCATGGATCACTGCTTCACATGCAACAGCAGCTTTTCCCCATCCATGTGTCTTGCTTAAAATTCAGTGCAGTTTACCATAACCTTATGTTTTAGCATCCAGTTTCTGGAACTCTTCAGTGTAAATTATTTAGTCATAATCAGCACTTCTGATTAAGATTTCATTCCTTTCTTAGCCTCTTACAGACACACTGTATTCCCAAACTACAGCCTTTGAGTTCAGTCACTAATGTATTTTCCAAATTCTACAAGACAAGCCGCTTTCTCATGAGCCTCTGTCAATATTCACAGAAGTGCTCAGTCCCAAGGGTTGTCTGGGCTTAATGCTGTGGCTCATTCAAGGATTAAAGCAAACTCACTAAAGACAAAATAAAGCAATTAGTGGCTGAGATATGTGGGTTTAACTCCTAAGAGCCCAACAGAGATGAAGAATGCTGCTGGATAGTGTCATATTTGGCACAGTGTGCTGGGATAATTTTTCACACCATTTAACCTGATAGAGTTAAAAAACATAAATCTGTATTTAATCATTCAAGAATGAATGCTGAAATTCAGTGGTCTATCATTTTCTGTTGTGCACCTTAATAAAATTTCTTGCCAGGAATACTGTTCACATAGGACTGTAAAATCAGTTTCTAATCAGTTTGAGCATCAAAGTAACACAATCACAGCTGAAAAACTCCTTCAAATCAGTGTTTTATCCCCAAAGCTGCTTTAGTCTCGGTTCTTCTCTAGAAGCTCTTTGGCTGCAACCACGGGGGATTGAGGCTGTGGATGGCATTCTCAGTACACTCTGTGATGTTAGAAGATTATTAGGATGGGGATTGTTGAATTAACTGAAATGAACTCTCTAGAAATATTATGCTTGATATTTGGCAAAGTAGTATAAAAAAGGTGGTGTAGAAAACCATGAAACATCACAAACTGGAATGCCTACTGTTTATAGACCTTCAGAATTCACTGCAAGCATGGATCTAAAGTTAATGCAGCCTTACAAGTGTGAATTCCAAGGAAGTCCATAGCCATAGATGTCTAAATGTGTATTTACCTTAAATTTGATCTCAGCAAAGCAGACATTTGCTGTCACACCACCTGCATGAAGTGACTCAATAGTAATGGAAGTTCATGAACTCTTATCTGCATTGAAACAATTGCAGAGTCATTTCGTTGGCAATGACTCCCCCAAAGTTACAGTTTTGACAGGTTAAGCTGCCCACAAATTTGGGAATGCTGATATAACATGTTTCATATGCTTTTCAAGATGTCTCAATTTAACTGAAATAAGAGGACATTCATCACTTTATGGGACATTAATTTGAGATTGCTTTATGGGGATGGATGGTACAGACATATCTCTGTCAAGCTCTCAAGTTTTTAAGACTCTCATATCCCAATTCTTACTGCAGTTCATCAGGGGTAGAGTTTTGTTTCTCCGTGTGTATCCATTTAAAGTAGCCAGAGTAATCCATTTACACTTGTGTTAGCTGTTAACACCCTTCCCTTTCCCATGTGTGGTGAGAATGCTGTTCATCAGGAAACACACACAGTGTCATGAGTTCTCCCAGTCTGTGGCTCTTGGGTGTGGCAGCCAAAACTGGGGATGGCAGAGCTTTTTTGTTCAGCATCAGACAAAACTGGTGGTTAGTCAAGTCCTCCCTTTGCTTGGGAAGTTTTGCTTCTGCTTTCATGGGCCAATTTAAACCACCATTTTATTCTAATTGTGCAGTATAAATTATTAGGTAACTGATTCTGACTGAAAGCACTACAAGATAACCCAAAACCAAATTCTAACAGGTTTTTTTGCTTTCTTCTGCTTTGCTCCAGTTTTGAGTTTGTAAAAAATGTGAAACTAATTCTGTTGGTTTTCTTGTTCTGGCAGATAAAGGTCCTAAGCTGACCAGAACTCTAGAATGCCATCCACAACCTCAATCCCCAATGGATGCAGCCAAAGAGCTTCTAAAGAAGAACTGAGACTAAAGCAGCTTTTGGGATAAAACGCTGATTTGAAGGGTTTCTCATTTTTCCAAATATCCCACAAAGCAAAAGCTCCTCCTCTTCCCCAGACTCACAACAGCACATGTCCTTTATCTTGTCCTCCTCTCACAATATACTTGTCTTCTTCCTTGTTCTTTTCTCCCACTATTACATTGTTCCCATAGTCCCCACTGTATTCAGCTACTGAAGCAAGTCCATGTCAGATGATTTTCACTGCTGTAAAAAGTTCTGCTTTTAGCCAAGCTCAGTTACAGTTTCTTCTCTTGAAGCAAGGGACTTGAGCACGATCATTTACTGGCAACCCTCTGCCCTAGCTCTATCCAGTTAAAACTCCAGAGGAATGTTTATGGTTCAATGGCTGCAGAGTGATGCAAGAAAAAATCCACCCAAGTGATTTACAGTTAAATCTTCAGAAGAAATAGAGACAATTTCAATTGGGTTCAGTTGGGTTAGGCTGCAATGGAGCCCAAAATGGAGCCTGAGTCCGTTCCAGCAGCTGGCATCAAGTGCTCAGTTAATCAAGCTTAACTGCAACCATCAATCTATCACTTGCCTAACTGCAACTATCACTGCTTTCTGCTTTCCATGGCACATGAGGGATTAGATTTTATTATGAATGACTTACAGATGCTAAACCCCTTGCATAAAATCTGCAAGCCTTTAATGGCAAAGTACACTATGGACAATATATATTCTATCAATTTAAAATCTTCAAAGTATTACTTTGGCTTTCCTTACCCTCCTCCCCCTCCCCTAAATTGAGATAATAATAATAAGGTTTATTATTATTTTCGTTCTTCATTTACTAAGAACACAACTATACACTTTTCACTCTCTAGACAGGAACACAGCTGCAACTCATACTAGTCAGAAAATGTAGCCATTATGTTTAGTGACAAACTCATTCCCAGTAGGTGGCATGTTGGAATGAATATATAATTAGCTGGAGTACTTTAGGAGCATCATTGTGAGCTCATTCAGATACTCACCAGCAATTGCAGCTGCCTCTGAAAATTTAATATATACATAAAAAATAAATCCTATTTAAAAAAAAATAAATCTCTGGACTCAGAGTTCTCCAGAACAACCTAGATAAAGAAACCATTTTAAATCATGAAATACTTGAATACATCCATCTGCTGTACCTTACTGCATCTGACATATGTCATGAATTAACTTTACCAAACTGTGGTATTTGTCTCAAACAGTGTCAGAATCCACACTGTAAACAGAAAGAAGGAAATAATTTTCTTGCTGGACAACCTCCAGGGCCCATTGTACCACAGCCACATTGTAATGGAAACAGTCCTTGCACTAACAAGCTCTAAGCTCCCTCAAGAGTAGTCTCTGTGTGAAATTACAAAAGTGTAATGCATCCCAAAGCCTGCCCTCAGCACCCTAATTTTAAGATGTCTTTGTAGAAGCCTGCCGAATTCAGTGGTGTGATCACAGTATTAAGTGATTTTGGCAGTATTGCAATAACACACTTAGTTAAGAAATAACCAGAAAATACCTGTGAGAAAAAGGGAACATTGAAACACCCAACTTGCATTTATATTTTCCAAAAGTATAAAGATCCTGTTGCAACACTCTGACATATTTGCCAGGATCAAGTACTTGATTAAACCTGATTTGTGATAAACCACCTGTACCTTTGCATCCCCTGCTTTTAAAGAAACATTTTCACTACTTAATACTTGAAAACTGTCAAAGCACAGTTATCCTGTTAAACACAATCCTTTAAATGGAACTTTGCCCACTTCTGATTTATGACCATTAGCTATATTCCATTTCAACACCATCTGTAGAAAGACAAATTAACGTTTTCTCAATAGTTTATTCAGACACAAGAAGTGCCAAAACTTCCATTGGGAAATCTGCAAATAAATGTATATCCCCTTTGTTCCAAAAGTTTTGTTGAACCATTGTCCTCTGCTCCAAGGTAAAGAAGTGCTGCATAGCAATGGAATACTCTTGGTATGAATATTGCAGTAGGTATCAGCCACAACCTTGTTTTACTGTGTTGTTATAACAATGGAAAAGAGCAAGCAACACCAAGAGGCAATGTTTCTCTACAAAATGTTCCTAAAATAATCTGACAGTTTAAAAGTTCAAACAAAAGCCAACAAAAATCTAATACAGCTCTCAAAGGGCTGTTTAAGTGCATATTGGCTAAAGAACCATCTCTATTTCAGAACCAAGAATACAGTTGGCAAAAAATCCACGGGAAAGGACAAGAAACCTCTGCAGTTGGAAAATACAGTATTTATAGAAGTTGCTCTTTGGATCATTTGCTGTGGGGAAAGACACTTGCATGCAAAGGCCCAGCCTTTAGGTCTTTTTCAGAGGCCTTCCCTGGTGCCTGAGTGCAGGACACAGGGCAGGATTTTTCTCTGTACAGCCTGAAAATCGAGTTAAGCTCTCATAAAGCAAAGTATAACAGCAAGTTCTTGTCCCTGAACTGCTTCAGAAAAGATGACCTTTATATTTAGTTTTCAAACAACATTCTCACCACTTGAAACACAATAGCTGGGAGGTAGGTTCTGTAATAGGCAGAACAGTTAAACATTCCCCTCAAGAAACGGAGAGCACCTTAGAGATTTTTTTTTTGAGGGGGTGGTGATATTGCAGTGCTACAAACCTGACTCAGATCAATGCATTTATTCATGCCCACTGGGCAAACAGACTATACTTCAGATTTGTATAAGGAAGAAAAGGGTTATATTTTCTTCATTATTACTGCATTGGGAGAAAATAGAAACCCATTGCTTGATCCATAACCCTTCCCTAGCAAAAATAATCTGGGTTAGTGGCAGAGGGTACTGGGAGACTCTGCACTCCCTCAGCCCTCTGGCAGAACTATCACAGGGCTCTTCCTTGTGAAGTCTCCTCAGTATGAAATGGGAAAGATGCTGTTAAAGAATCTCTCCTTCCACATCTCCAGTTTTCAGAAGGCACAGAGCAATGTGCTAAAGAGGAAAAGCACTGGAAAAGGAAAACTCAGCTGAACGTCAACAGCTAAATGCTGACTTATATTGAACAATAAAACAAAAACAAAGAGAGTTACAGAAAAGCCCAGCAGAAGAAAGTGCCCACACTGGTATTAGCCATAGTCACTACTCAATGTCTCTAGAGTAAGGCACCTGCAATCTCAAGTGCAGCTGATATTTTCTAACTGAAAAGCTACAGAATATGTCAACAGAAATCCAGAATAGAAAGTTGCAGAGAAAACAGAATTCCTACCCAGAAACACAACTTCCATTCCTTCTGCTGTGTAATAATCCTAATTTCAGTTGTGGAAAGGATTGCTTATCTAAGCTTTAGAATTAAATTCCTATGCAACTTTTTGGTTGTTGGTGATGACTGCAGAAAAAGAAAAGGTTGCACCCAGAGAGCAGGCAGAGCTTGGGAAGTATTCAGTTCAAAGCATATTCAAATATTACTGTGCAGCCTTTTTGCTAAAAACATTCATCACAGTGGATTCTCTATTCTATTTCAGTTTGTTCTTGAAGAAATTCTAGGAAAAGTGACAAGTCAGGAACCACAGGACTGTTAAAATGCTCAAGGTTCTCATATTATAGAAATCTGAAAAGACAAAAGAAATCTGTATCTTCACAAGAGCATTGTAGAAATTCACACCCAAAGAATGGTGTACTCAAGAGTTTGTGATGGTGTTATTTAAGCAAAAGAGCTTTTAAATATGTTTCTCTTGCTGTTCAAGAAGTATCTATGAACTGAAAACTCAGCCTGCAAAACACAGAAAATGGATGCAAGGAATTAGGAAGCAGGGATGCAAGGAAGATTATGGAACAAATGAGTGGGGAAGAGAGGCTTTAAGCAATACATGCTTTGGGCTGAAAACACTCACACATCCAGTGGAAACTGCAGCCTGTGGTTTGCCAGGCCAGACATCCAAGTTCAACTCCAGCATGACAAGGACAAGGGCCTGTACCCAGGAGAGAACAAAGGTCTCCAGAAAACACAGAACTGGAGCACTCACTTTTCATAACTAGGGAATGCATAAAAGAAAGCAGTCCTATGAATACATGTTTTAAAATACATATTCATTGAGAGAATCCTTAAACAAAAAAACCCACCACACAAAAACATATCCCTGATGTAGGATATGAATGTAGTCAAATGACAACTAAACTATTCTTCTGTAGCAAGAAAAAAAATACTGAACACAGAGTCATTAAAATCAAAAGAACTTGGATGCCCTCAGCAAAGGGAGGTTGTACACAAATCTCATTTACTTACCCACTCCTGCCAGATCCCCAATCAAAACAAGTCTTTTCTGGCAGCATCCCCCCCACTCCAAATATGCCTATTTCCTAAAATTAAGCACAGCTTATCCCCTATTTAACAGGATACAGAACACTCAAGACAAACAGAATCACTTTATTATTCCTATGATTATTGCTGTACTGTACATTCAAAACCAGAAGATGTTTCAAAAGCCTTCCTGTCCTGGAGCAAGATTAAAAAATAGACATTTGTCTAAACCCTCCTTATCCTGTATCAATTCCACCACATCCCCCCCAGTCAGAAAATAATTCTGTTATTTACACACAGTAAATGCCATCTTTCTTCTTGGAAATTAAATTGCTTTTTCTCCTTTATCCTTGCAAGACTCCCACATTGATCACTAACCTCCTAATGATCAAAATAATTAAATCCACAAACCTCATACACTGTGGACTGTTAAATCCATGTCCAGGCTTTGTCTTCTAGAACAAACAAACATAATTAATTTAAAAATTGCTCACAGTGGATAGAGGCAAATATATTTATTTTCCTTTCCCTTTTCCTGACTCCTTTCAAATCCCCAACAATACTTTCCATGCTTTAAGTATAGATTTTGTCAGTGCTACTGAGAGAGAAATCACTGCTCAGGCTGTTGGAAAATAAACCACTGCTGAAAATGTTACCTGTAATTAATCACTCAGTTTAATTCTTTTGTAATGCAGTTATTCTCCAGTTTGCATTTGATCATTTAATTTTGCATTCCAAATGCAGTATTTTATAATGTAACCTTTTCTGTTTTATTTCATTTTATTGGTATCAGGTTACAGTTGCAGTTCACAACTTGGCTTTCTAATCTTGCCCTGAAAAGTGTTTGTATAAAACATGGAGATAGGATATGTGTTCAGATAAACACACATTAGCAAGGATTTAGAAGTTAAGAAGCTGATCTGTTGGCTGCATGTCTCACACACATGATCTGTTGCACTCAGGATTTATTTATTTTAGTAACATCAGAAGTATTTTGTGCTCTGCATCAAAGTCCCACAGGTTGTACTCACTGGCCTGATACAACAGCATAACTTACCAATTTACATAAAAAAAGACAGGGTAAGTCAAGCATTTTAAAGATTTTTCTTTGTATGCTGAGGAAGATTATGCCCAATGTAAAAAAAAAAAAAAAAAAGAGGAGGAGTGGAAGCCAATTATTACAATTTAGTGTAAAAAAATGATGCTTTAGAGAAAAATAATAGCTCATGCACTGAAGATACTTCAAATTAAAAGAACCATATTTCAAATTGCTGCAGTAAGAACATGATTAAAAATGGACAATGTGTTCTAAGTGTTAGAATGTGAAGAATGCCCAGAATTTCTCCTTTTTTTGGAAGCAACCTTTCAAATAAACACCTTTTCTCAAGGTTATCTACTAACAACTATAAAAAAGTTACAAGGTTTGCACACATTTTCCCTTGTTCTCTCTTTCATTACCTCGTTTTTAAAATAGCACAAAGGTTTACTGCTGCCATAGGCTCCCGATTCTTCACATTTTTGAGTCAAAATATATCAAAAAAGCCTGACTGACTCATGTGTTTATACAGCCAAGCACTTGCCAATCTCTAGGATGAAATTAGAAAGTTTGACCACATTTCATCCTCCAGCCTTAGCCAAAATTCAGTGCTGAGTAAGTTGTTTCAGTTTCAAGCAAAAATAATTTTTCAGGCAAGTTCTGCTTTGTAGATGAGCTGGACTGGATTTTACAAATTCCCATTTTTCTGCCAAACAACACTCACCCACCTTTAAGAGCCCAGCTGACCCAGTGGATTTATGACAGTCCTTTTGAGCAAAACACCTTCTGGCTACTTCTTCATTCTGCATCTACACAATACCGTCTCTTTCTAGGGCAAGAGTTACCATTTCCAAGGAAAGCTGCCTGATATTTTAACTGAGCAGGCCCTTCTGACCTGTCTCTTTGAGGTGCCTCCTGCACTGACACCACCTGACTGTGAATTAGAGGCACCAGCAGCTCCTTCAATGGCCTGCCCAGATCAGCAGCAGGAATTCTGTCACAACTGTAGGCAAAGAGCTGCAAGAGCAGTGGAGAAGCCTGGAACTGACAAAACTTCAAAGTTCTGGAGATATAATAAAGTGAACAATCCTTAAGAAAAACAGCAGAGGATACCTTAGATTTGCTTCAAGGCAGTGCCTTCAGCTCCAGTAACATTTGCTTCCACTGGTTTCTTCCCATTTTGCTCTGAAGTCACAAGCTCCATCCCTCCCAAGGCCTGTGCAAAGCTGCAGCAACAGCCGGTCACATTCTAAGGCAGAAAAAGCACAGCCAGGGAAACACACTTCCAACTCAGCTTTGATAGTCTCTTGTGGGTAAAAACAGATCCCACAAATTTTCTCACTTCTCCTCTGCTGCCTCTCCCCCATCCCCTGCTGGGCAGTGAGGGAGTGGCTGGGCCAGGCTTAGCCAGGACTGGGGTTAAATCATGGCACAAACTGGCACAGCTGGTCTGGCACAAACTGACCAACAGTTTTACAGCTGCTGGACACCAATTAAATTGAAAACACAGTGTGATTTTCTTCATAATTGCTGGTATGCTTCTCTGATTCATTTGCATGCAAATGTCCTAATAACGCCAATTTCAGTACAGGTGCATTATGTTAATTCCATATTATGTGCACTTTAAATATTTACTTTCCTATGCCTTACTCAAAATTACACAATGACTACATCCTACTTATGTAGGAATGAAGTATGAAAGTTATTTATATTAAATTTACTTTTGGTTCCTGATTTACCCTATTGAATTGTCTCTCTTTTCAAAGTCAGAGTCTTTCTTCTTCAAATATCCTCTTTTCTTTCAATTTATCCCAACCAAAAATGAGAACAAATGAAATATAACAGCCCAGTGCCAATGAAGGAAATTCAATTATTTACAGTGCCCAAAGCAGTGCAGGCATATTTATTTCTTTCCTCTCCTTCACTCTTGCTTCATCTCTGTACTTAAATCTCTGCCTTGGCTTTCAAGATTGCAGCCAAAATCTTCTGAGGCATTTCAAATGTGGAAGTCACCTGGCTGAAGACAACACAATAAAAACAACACGACATTCCAATATTAGTCTTCATAGTCAGAGAAAGAAGCTGTGGAGCACTTGCCTTCAGCTTTGTGAACTCCATGAGACACCTCCTGGCTCACACCCTGCCGTGGAAGTGCTCACTGGGAGCACTGGTGACTGTCCATCTCTATTCACTGTTTTGACTTACAGTTGTTCCACATCATTAATCAAGTTTTTAGAAATCCACACATATCTAAAACATACATGGATTTCTAGTAAAATAGACGAGTAATAATATAAGGTATAATAATTAGCATATCCCCCCCCCCCCTTTCAGAACTTATATGTGGGGAAAAAACCCTGAGAGGAAAAGCTTTACTGAATAGTAATTTGATTTCAGACTTAACTGGGCTGCACCTCAAACTAGGGCAACACTGGTAAGGAAAAAAAAAATCCTCGCTTTTTAGAATCACTAGAGTTAATAGACCTGTTTTTCTCCTGACAGTTGAAACAGAATTAAACGTCGAATACAACTTTATTTCGATCTTACTTTCCTCAGCAATCTGGCGCATAACCGCCCTCACGTTTATCCACCACACAGACCCAAACCCCGGCTCCCGCCGTGCCCGCTGAGGGAGCGGCCGCTGGTTCTGTGCCCGCCGTTCCCCTCACTCACCCGGCGGTGTGTCCGCCCCGCTCCGCGCCGGAGGGCGGGGATCCCGCGGGGGCACCGCGTCCTGCCCGGCACAGCCCGACCGCAGAGGGGGTGCGGGCCGGTCCCCTCACGCCCCGGCCGGTCCCCTCACATCCGGGCCGATCTCCTCACACCTGGGGCCGGTCCCCTCATGCCCGGGGCCAGTGCCCACACACGCGGAGCCGGTGCCCCTCCCACCCGGGCCGGTCCCTCACACCTGGGGCCGGTCCCCTCACGGCCGGGCCGGTCCCCCCATGGCCGGGGCCGGTCTCCTCACGCCGCCGGGCGGGAACCCGCCGCGCCCGAGGCAGCGCTGGCGCCTGGAGCAGCCCCCGCACGTCCCCTCACAGGGGCTGAGGATCCCCGGGCTCAGGATCCGGGCAGAACCGCTGGTAAGAGCGAAGACGGGAGGTCAAATCACACCAGGTAACCTCCAGAAAGGTTCCGCTGTGGGTTTTCTCCCTTGGGCCTTCAAGGACTGCACGTTAGTGCCGTGCTCTGGTTGACACGGTGGTGTTTGGCCAAAGGTTGGACTCGATCTTTTCCAACCTTAGCAGTTCTGTGCCTTCACTTATTTACAGTGAAGTGACGGTGACATCTGCCAAGGACTGCAGTGGGGAAGAACCTTCCCCAGCTCCGTCGGGAGGGGCCGAGTCGCTGTCCCCGTGTGACACCCGCTGACCGGGACAGGCTGTCACACAACTGGTACAACTCCTGCAACAACATCGCCTGTTGTACCCACTCCGGAATCTGCATAAGGGTTCCCCCAATGCGCTGTACCCTTGCCGATGCTCGTACTCAGTTCTCATGACAGTCAAGCACAGAACAACCAAGTAAGACAAAAAAATCACATAAATTCATCTTGAGTTACTTTATTTTTCACAATAATAAAAAATAAATTAGTCATAAACAAAAATAGTTAACATTTTTTCATCAAAGAGAAAATGTATACAATATGAAAAGGATGCTGTACAGTTCTGGTTCAGGTACATTGCCACAGATACATATTCCTGAACGAGTCAGAAAGCAATTTGCCTTTACTCTCCCCCTTTAATTCACTCAAGGAACTGGCTAATCAGAAAGTTTAGAACATTGTATTATGGATTTACAGTATGACATATATACAAAAATATATATGTAATACCTGTGCTATAAAATTCCCTAAAAAGCTGGGTTAGTATAATGAAAAAGCTGGACAAAATTTGAATGGTATATGTAAATAAATACATATTAAGTCCCTTTTAATAAAAAAATCTGCCTATTCTAAATATTTGAAATATTTTGGTGCAGTGGCTTGTTCCATAGACACAGCTCAGAATTACATATTTCCCATAGACATCTTGTATTTACAAATAACAACAAAATAAGTTATAATAAAGTATATCCTTCTGCCAAAATCAATTATGAGGGTCAAGTAGACAATTTTATACATATAAAAGAAATTAGGGTTCCTTTTGTCTGCTGTCCTTCCTGATCCTCTGTGTAGATCCTGAGCAACCACGATGGGACTTCATCCTCTGTACCCAACCCCTGCCAAGGCCACTGGTCTCCAGAGACCCAAACACAGCTTGGGAAAACAGCTCTGGGCAAGCAGCACTGGCTGCTGCTGCAAGGCAAATGATTTACCAAAATTAAGCTCCCCTCCTCTCCAGGTATGGTGGTAGTTTTCTGTATCCCATTGGAGTACATGCAGATATAGAAAATTGGGAAACTCTCACTCTTGAGAACTTTTGGCTGTTAAATGCTGAGAAGCAAAGAGCTGAGTTCAGGTGTGCTGTGAGTTCTCTTAAATGGAATTTTCTCCCTTTCACCAGGTCCGAATTTTGCCCACACTACTGAGACATTATAATCATTACAAGTTTTCTGCAAAATATACTGAAAATGCTTAGTGGATGATTTTTCATTTCTGATGTAGAAATAGTAATTTTGCATCATTTTCCAAGCAACATCTAATTTATCTCCCACAAACATTCTGTAGTTTTAGAAATAAAGAAATTTTACTTTTGTGTTCAAAATTTCATGTTTTGTCTTTTAATTACAGGCATGCACATAAATTATCTGCCCAATATACAGAACAGCTCTTAAGAAGTCAGAGACACACAGCTTTTCCTTTGTGAAGAGGATAATTCTTTTTTTATATGATAAATGTTGCATATGAGGATAAAGGGCTCACACCAGCTGTGAATTCACTGGTTTACTGCACAGGAGATAATTTAGTGTGTACTTTACTACTATGCATCTAAAACTAGTCAACATGGATACACACAGACACACAAACCCCTGGGCTGGCAGGAACACAGCTCTCTTAACAGCTGGGCTTATTTCTAACACAGAATCTCAGAAACCAAAAACCCAGTTCACCATTTTTGGTATCCTGGAAAAATCTAATATTGTAATCCAAGGACAAAGGGATGAAAGTGAGACCAGAAAGAAGAAGAGAAGCCTTGGGGGGTGTGGGTGTAAAGGGGAGACAAGTTGGGATGAGAATGGGGAAAAGCAAAGCCCTGGAAAGCACATTTTCTACTTACAGTGGTACAGATTATAAAGAGAGCAAGCAAAGCGTTTCCTTCAGGAAGACATAACCTCCCCTACCCCAGCCATAAGGCCCTACCTCTCTCCTCCCTCAGTGCTGACCACTGGCACTCCCTAGGACTCAGACACGGCAAAGGAATAGCAAGGTCCTGGAAATGCTGCTGCATCACTTCAGTCAGGGCTACAGTGACATATGTGTATTACTGATATATAACTGCACCATTTTGTCATAAAACTGGGACCTACCCAGTAACATCACTGGTAAACACCGCTTTATTCCTACAGAAAGTTCTCCATCTGCTGAAGTATTGGGAAAAAACAGGGAAAAGATTGTGAGTGTAACCTTTTAACAAGCCCTTCCCTAATTCAGAGCCTTGGGAACTGAAGGTCAGAGACATCAAAGCAAATACTAACTCTGTCTCATTGCTGGCCAAGTCAGACACAGGGTCATTCACACAGGAGGAGCAACCCTCTTGTTTCCACACTGCCCTCTGTGAGAGGAAGGGAGAACTCCATGAATTCAGTGCTCTCAAAGTTGGCCAGCAGTTGCAGTACACAAGGAATTCTACCTACAGAAGCCTGAAGCTGACATTGCACAGGAGTTACAGAACCCTGATGGGCCCTTGATAAACAACTGCACAAGTCCTCAATTCCCAAAGGAAAGTGCTTTGATAACAGAGCCTGCTCTGGATGGAGCTGCTTTTGGCCAGCTGCATGCCTGTAAGAATGAAAGTCCTCTGCAGATTTATCCCATAAACAGACGAACTGCTTAGACTCTTGAAATAAAAGGATCTAACTTACTCTGGGGTTCCTGGACTCTGTAAGGTAAAAATCTTCAAGGTAAGGAAGCACTTCTTTCCAACATTCTGTGGGATTTTGACTGACATTATAGTCAGAAAAAGAAATTAAAGCATTCAAACATTTGCATTATTTCTTACTTATATGGGTTTTATATTGCTCTAAGTCTACTACATTCATTAAGGCCATCTCTGTCTTACAGTGAAAATAAAATCAGGTCCCCTGCAGGCATCATCCTAAGCTGGTGCACTTCTCCACTAAAACAAACACTTGCTTTAGGCACAATTTCAAAAGTGTGTTTGGAAAGACAGTGAAATCTTAGCACAGCACTTCCTTTGTGCAGACAATATTAGTATATCAAAGTGCTGATAAAAAGGGCTCATTAGTTCATTTTGCAGGAACAACTATTTTGATAATGCTGACACACAAGATGAAAAATGATTAAGTTCAGCAGCATTCTGGCAGTTTCCATACCATTAGATATTTAATTAGGTGAAATGGTATTTTTTGTTTTATCTGGTACATCTGAAAACTGTCTCTTTACTAATAAAAAAAAAGTACAATTTGTATAACCAGAGCTCACTGCATTCAATTCACAAAGATTTATACACGAGGTGTAATACAGGGTTGTACTGCTATATATGAGTATATATTCCTTCATGTTTACCTGCAAAGAACTCTGTTTACTTTAGTGGCAGCTTAATAGAGCCTACAAGATGATCATCTTTGTAAAGATGGCCATATATTCCAGGGCAAAATATCTTATAACCTAGGAGGGTGCTGAGTCACTGACTGTCTCACAGCCAACAGGGTGTGTAGGACAACTTTCTGTGGACTGACTGCAAACCTGATCAGCTCTCTGCATCTCATTAGCCTTGGAGTTTTCAGGAAACCTTTTTGTGGAACAGGTATTTCCCTTAAGCTGAGAGGTTACACTTCCTTGGGGCAAAAAAGACAACAGCAAAACTTATATAATGTATGTCAAAATTTGCTGCAATGGAATACACAGATGAAAATCTGTGTTATAGAAATACTGCATTCCAGAATTGTTTATACTGCACTTTCTCCATAACATTCTTTGGTCAAGAATCTAAGGAATATAATATGATCACAAATCTATAAGTTATCTTCATGAATAAATCTTCACTATACAAGGGAACAAGACTGTGAAAGATTCATGAACTCAAATTACAAATTTTCTAATTAGCATTTCTGTGTCTAATAACTTTGTATCAATTATTTACAGTGAAAAAGCCCAAGTCAAGGTGTACAGAAACAGCCAAAGACATTATTGGTTCATAATCACAAAGAGTAACTTCACATTTTAGGGGAAACACTTATTCATTTCATTTAGCCAAAGAGCAGTAATTCATCATGTCCAAAATAGATTTTGTGTAAGTGACCAAATCAAAAAATTCAAAGGTTTGTCTCAATGCAAGGCAGCTTTTAGACTACAAGAATTCCACCTTCCTGTGGTTTCCAGCACACAGACTGATGTGACTGGTACCACACCCAGCAACCTTGGCCTCCCAGTGCTCCATTCCCTTCCAACATCCTCTCCACCAAAGCAGTAAGAAAAGGACACACAATGAGGCTCAAACGTGGCTCTGCACCAGGAGCAGGACACCTTCACCACTGTTACATCACATCTCTGGGAGTCACTGAACATGATCATTCCAGCTGTTTCTTAACTCAGACATCAGGCACCTTAGGAATAGATGCATAGTTGGGTATCACTAATTTACAAGCAATATGCTGTAATAAACAGCTGAATAAGCAGAGGTGTTTATTTTTTCCCTCAGCCTTATTTACACATTTGAAAGACCTCTCAAGTAAAGGCTAGAAAACATGCAGATAATGCAAAAATTCATCTGCACTGCATAGCACATCCTATTTGCTTTTAGCAAGTCCCAAGGCTGAGTAGAGTAATTGCAGAAATGAAAAATCACCACTTAAATTCAGCTCTAAGTCTGTAGCCATTCTTGAGTAATAGAAAAGGAGTGGTATGAATAGATCTGTGGGATGAAACACTGAGTAAAAAAAGACAAGTATGTTGTAATAAGTGATCAAAACCTGAAGAATGCCAATAGCTAAGATCTCCTTTATACAGATACTCAGCTACTACACTCACACTGCTGCCTGATACCAAGAGTAACAGGCTATCACAAAGCACACAGGCCTGCATCCTTTGGTGGTTGTTTCAGAAACATATCCAGACATATCCAGACTGGATCTGGACAAAGTACTTTGGTATGGCAGCTGTTAAACAATAGTGCAGAGACAAAAAAATAGGCAAGATCCCAGTTCACTGAAATAACTGCCCTACAGGAAAGAGACCTGCCAATGGAAACAATCACTTTTTACACCAGTAAGGCTCTTCACCTTTCTGGTTAATCTGCCTCATTGACAGCTGCAGTTGTTGAAGATTTAAAGGGCTAGACACTAGTGTCACTCTGGTAGGTAATGTGTTTTAAAATCCATACAAAATTAGAAAAGTGTATCTTCAAGAGTTTATGAATTAAATATAAAGGCACTTTTTGGCAGTCAAGTGTGTATATATTTGCTGCCTGAGGACAGTTTAGTTAAAAGTACAACTGACAGAGCTTAACAGTGATTCTAATTTATTATGAACGGATTGAAGTAATTAAAAATATAAGTCAGAGTGCTAAGAAATGGATGATAAATGGGTCTCCAAAGGGTCTGATTCTTTGGGAAATGATTTTTCTTATGTGCATGTTTCATTGATTCAGTCATCTAATTTAAGGCAGTCCAAAATACCAAGTAAAAGTAAGCACTCAGAAAATAATGCAACAGCTGCATCCATACTGGTCAACTATCTCCAGTAAGTGCCTGCAATTGATTTAATTTTCATTAATTTCATGATATTAAGGCTGGTACGTTCCTTAAATAATTATCGGATGAGCAGGTGCAAATAATAGTACCATTAAAACTAATGCTTTAAAAAAATCATGGTTTTACAACAAACAACCTAAAAGAGATAACTGCACAATAACTGAAAGGGTGTGAGATTTAACCATAGTCTTGATGCACTCAGCAATATAAAACCCCATCTCTAAGAAACTAAAACTGCTGCAGTCAAACCAGTAACACTGTCCAAGCTCCATCTGAACTCTGATGTTGCTGCTGTGAGCAGAGGAGTATTTGTTATCTCCGCCCCAGAAACCCTGACTGTCTGTTTGCCACTCGTGTACAGGACGCACAACAGGCTGTTTTGTAGTAGGTGTAGACACAGAGCCGGGCCTGAACCACCACATTGCAGTTGTAGTATTTGTCTTTGCAGTTCTCATCTGGGGAGAAAAAAGAAGAAAGAAGACACTAAAGAGAAAAACAAATAACCAAAAACCCCTTTCTTTTACTGTGTAAAATCCCTCGGACCTATATTTAAATGTTCATTGTCAGGTTAAAAGATGCTACCTATGCAAATAAGTTGGATTATTCAAGATTTTATACACTTACTATAAAGATACATAAATCGTGGAAGAAATTTCCCCAAGCTTTTTAAGTAGTTATCTTAAAGTATATTGAATTTTGTTGTAGAACATTAAAAGTTAAAACTGTTTCTAAATTTTTGCATCTTCCTTTCCCTAGTCATTCCCATTACTATTAAAATCAAATCTGTAGGAGCTGGATGAGTATTTTCAATGCCAACTTGTGTTTATATATATTTAATATAAATATAAAAGAAAATCGCTTAATTGCAATTAATGCCTTAATGTTGTTGGTTCTTATAGAACCTGTTACCAAATACAGTACATCATACAAGATCCTCTTTTTGTTTTAAAGACTCTGCCAAGAGAAACCTTGGAGATTGCAAGGAGACAGCAGAAAAACACCCTGTATGCATCATTTTCACAGAAGCAGATATCTCACATTCTCAAAAGTAAGCCAGTTTCTTACACATTACAAGGAAAACATTTAAAATTAGAAATGAAAACCTACTTTTGCAGCATAGAAAAGAGGTGTATTTTGAGTAAAAATAAAACTGAACTCAATAAAGAAAATACAGTGTGTTAAAATCCCTGCAAGACTGTTAAATATTTTCCCCACTAGATGGAGTTCCACAGTTAAAACAGAAGCTTCCCCTCCCTTACCTATTTCAGGGATGCAATCCTGTGTGTTACAGGGTTCTTTCTCCTCAGGTTTCAGCTGTGCGTCACACTGAGCACTGGCTGCCATGTCATCCGATAGACACCGAACCTCTCGAACCCGAAATCCTCCTTCACAGGATTTGGAGCACTGAAACAATTAAGCTGAAGTTCATGAAGACAATATGAGATGTGTAAATACAGAAAGACAAAAAATGGGAACCCTGAAGGCAGACCCAGGTATCACTGTAGCCTGTTATCAACTTTACTACCACAGTTTTCTGTTTTCTGCCTAAGAAGCCCATAATACACAGGTGAGCTTTGTTAGAGGTTCTAAAATATTTTTGACCATAGGAGCAACAATTGGACAGGTAAATGTGGAGGACAACTGAAAGCAAGCTGGGAGAGTTCCCTTTCTGAATTTACTAGTTAGCTTCTTGCTTCTTTAATTAGTCTTGTTCTGTTCTGGTTATTTAGACACATCTCCCAAACCTACTCTTTCCAAGGTGTTTCCTACTTTAAGAATTTCCTCCACTGAACTTCACTACTTATAAAGTTACAAGTTTACTACTTACCACTTGGCTGCACTGCCCTTTCCTCCTTTTGCCATTTATACACAAGCAGGAATTGTTTTAATTGCCTTTTTTTTTCCTAGCACTTAATTATTTTTCACTTCTTGCAGCACAATTTTACAAGTATTATAGGTTTTTTTGAATTTCTAAAGAAAATATTTCCGTGCTCCTTCAAAGTCTGTTATGAAGCCAGAGACTTTTGTACTTGTTTGTCATGGTATTTTTAAAGCCAATTATTACACGTTTCTGCCCATACTGAAGCAAATCCCCTGTTGACTTCAAGAATTTCACCTGAGTGAGGTCTTTGAGATTTGGCTCACTGTCCAGTTTGACCTAATGCTCACAAACTTAATTAAATCTGGGTCATTTATAATGATTAAAACCTTAATAGCCCCAAACTAGTAAGAATGTTTTCTTTCTGACATTTTTGGCATAATTATTTCTTTTCCTAACACTGGAGAAACAACTTATCAAGATCATAAAATCAGACATTGTAGCAAACTGACCCAAGTATTCTCATTATTATATTCTCAAACTGCTCTTTCAGCTTTAAGTACAACCTTTCCCTACATTAGAAAGGGCAGCCCTGTGGCAATGGCAAGAGAACATGTTTTTTATAGAATTACTCTTGTTACATGCCTGTATAGAATACTGTAATTATTCCACATCCAGCAATGAGAGCTTCAGTTCAGGTTCGTAGAGATCTTAAGCACTTGAAGTGGAACCAAGACACACAACACTACACACAAGCCCAGCATTCTGTGTTACCCAACCACTTAATCCCCCTGGCTGAGGGGCCAGGCCGTTTGTCTCAGGTCATATAAAAGGTCTGAAGATATGAACAGGACAGTTCCAAAACCCAGCACAGAGATTTCAAACCAGCTAATTCTGCTCACAGCCAACCCCATAATCCTTTCTCTTCAGGTCTGACAGTAAGAAACACCACATAATCTGTAGATAGCCCTAACAATACAGAATAGAATCATAGAATAGTTTGACCTTTGAAGGCCAATCCCCCTGCCGTGAGCAGGGACATGTTGAACTAGATCAGCTGCTCAGCAGAACTGAAAAACACTTACATTGACTCTGTAAAACCTCTACTGACATATTCTTACAGTGGAGACAGTCGCAAAGGCTTAGACCTTTAAGGATTTTCAGATGTCACTTCTTAGGAAGCAGCACTTGAAGAGTAACTAGGTATCTCTAAATACCTAACAGATTCTGAGTAAGTCAGCACCTTGTTCTTTCTGTGCCTGCCCGAGAGCACACATTTCCAATTCAGAGGGAGCCTATCTGCTGCATTCTATGGATGCAGAGAGTTGTATCTCTTGTGGCTACACACCTGCAGGTTCACATTTGAAAATGGGTTTGCCAAGGGGAAGTTATTTAATCTGAGCCGTTCAATAAACAGTCCAAAGAATTTCCAGCAGCAACAAAGAACTTGCTTTGATCTGCTTGGCTTTATTATGAACCTAACTTGGATGTGCTTTCAAATAAACACCTATGTCTGCAAAAAGGGAGAAAAATCAGAATTCTCTTCAGCTGATTTATTTTGTAAAAACCATTCTACCTTCTTTTCTGCTTTCTAGTGCTGCCAGCAGGCCAGTCAAATCATTTAACATTTAGTAAAAACAAAAACCAAAATAAGTTCTCTCTCCTATGTCATGTGGATGGGATATTTCCAAGGGTTCCTGACTAAGGGAACTCAAACTAAAGGCATCTGAGATACATCCACACTTCAGAGGTGTCATTGTGAAACTGATTTAAGGCTCAATGAAGAGTGTAAGTTACTGCACTAAATATGATGTCAGCTCATTCTAAGATGAGAATGGACTTTCTGATTTTCATTTAAGAGAAAAAAATGTTGATTTTTTCAGGTAAAAATCCAGTAAGCATTTTCAGATATAGGAAATAATAGAAAGACAGATGAAACCAAAGCATTTTGTGGCACACTGGTGAATGTAGTCAGTCCACTTCCAGGGAAACTGAAGATACAGGAAGTTCTACAATACATGTTCTCTCAGGGAAGTTCTGAGTATTACAGTGAAACATTTACAGTAAAATACTATGGCAAAACTGACTTTAAAAACTGAATGCAACCCTCTTTCTTTATTAAATACTTAACTTTAATGAAACCAGAGATCTGAAAGGAACTCCTTAGTGGACCACATTGTCTCACTAAAAGGGGCAAACCAACTTTATAAAACAGGAAGATTCTTTGAAGAAGAGATCAGTGATGAAAAGACAACTAGGCAGTGTCTCTTTCTGGCCAAGATACTTCCTAACTTTTCTAAGCTCCACTGGCTAAAGGGTATGCCTTCTTTTTATCATCTTTTTGTATCATTCCTGTGCAAAATGAAGTCAATTCCATGATTAGTGATTTTCTCCAAATTGTGCTCTTTCAATATAAATGGAAAAAGGGGTATCAAACAAAATATAGATGTAGGAAAGCATGATAGACTTACTGTGCTCCATTCTGTATGAAACCACTTGGATCCACACGGTTTGAGGTAGCAGGATTGCTGGCTGGGAGGCTTTTCCAAATATGAACATTCATAGGGGTTCAAAACATCAAAATTACCTTCAGTTTTCCTAACACAAATGACTTCTCTCTGTTGAGTTCCACTGCCACATTCAGTAGAGCACTGTATCAGAGAACAAAAAATAGTGGGGGAGTTTGTTATTGTACTTATATCCTTCAATTTATTACAAACTAAGATTTTTCTCCACATATTTGTTTCTGAAATAAAACAGCACACACATACACATATTCAAACAGAAACACTTGGACACACACCTACACACTAACATCCAGAATCCATTTCCTTACTTTTATATGTTCTTTTCTGGGAAAAATTAACCATCTCTTTGGTTATCCTTGCACCACTGGCACATGACTTGAGAAAGGAAAAGGGCAAAGTATTCCTTAAGTTCCTGCAGTAAGATTTTTATCCCTCGGAATCAGAATAGTAGCCCAGATAAACCTTGGGTTACTATTATTAAGTACATGTAGTACTAACAGAGTAGTCACTGGTCCCAGGTAGGTACCAGTACAAGAAAATGCTGAAGGATACAGTAATGACTTTATTCATCAAGTGACTAAAGACTGTAACCATCAGGTATTAAATATTTCATTTTTGATCTTAAAAATGACCATAGCATTTAAAAAGATAATTCTGTCCTTTTTTATTCCATACGGTACCACAGACTCAAAACGTATTTCTAATTATCTTAAGGAATAAGACATGTGACTCTAAGTGTATTTTTGGAGAAGTGTGAAAGTCCCGTTTCACCAGTAGCTACAGAAAGAAACCGATATTTATTTTTCTAATTGAAAGAGAAGCATAACTCACTTTCTCCATAAACACTGTTGCTGCTTCTTGCTGAAGCAGGATTGTATGTGCTGCACTGAACTCTTGAGGGTTATAAGGTTAGAGTACAGTTTTGCAGCCTTACAAAGCCCCACATTCTGTTTAGTTTTCAGAGAATGTCTTGATCTGCCAGGGTGTTATTTTCATGCTTACAAGTATCTATGTGATGTAGTGTTGGTTTCAGCTCTGAAAAGCAAATTTGACTCACTTGGATTCTTGCTGCCCATTTAGAGGTTAAATACACACACAATACTGTTCCTGGCACTCGTAAAAAGGTTTTTAGAAGGTCATTCCAGTGACATACTGGTTTCTATGTTTCATAAAGGGCTATAATTTTCAGAAGGCTTTTTCTAGCCTAAACCAATCAAACGTTATCAGCAGTGGGGATTTTGCTTAGGTTTTGGGTAGAATTTACAGTCCCTTTATCAGATTCCCACAAAACTTTGAGCTGAACGAAGAACCTTAAGATAAATGCACCCAAATAAATTCTACAGGAGGTGCAGTAACTGCACCAAACACCTCTGTTGCTGTTCTCTTTTAATGGTTCCTCCAAAGGTATCATTCAACCCTGAGCTCTCACAGAGCATGGTACAGAAGGCCATCTACCAGTGCTCCTTCCTGCTCTGGTCTGCTGACTGTCTGCTTTCGTTTTGGCATTCAGAAGACAGGATTTGGCCAGCAGAATTAATGTTGTCAGACACTGCTTTCAGATCACACACAGCAAAGGCTTTGTGTCCTTGGTTTGCACCAAACAATTCAGTCTCATGCAAAGAAACAAGGTGAAGCAGTTGAAAAGAAGAGTAAAGTTAGGATGCCTTTACTGAACACCTCTCTCTGTGGCAGCAAAAAAGGACACAGAGTTCCAATTCATCTGCTGGAGCTGTCTAAGTAACAAGGCCTTGATTTCATCTGTCATTAGAACTGCAGAGAGGTATTTTTGAAATCTGAATTTGTTATTCTGATATAATACAAATAATTATCACTTATACTTGAAAGCATTAGGACAGTAGTCTCCATTTCAAATGTACCAGTTTTATTTCCAGCTTCTTATCACCCAGAATGATCTTGTGAGTGCAGTGCAGTGAGTTAACAGCACAGCCCCACCAAGTGCTGGCCCCAGCACTCCCAAAGGCTCTCTAGGCTGTGCCAGAGCCTACACAAAGGCACTGGGCAGGAGTTGACAGTTTCTGAAATGCCTTTGTTCCTGACAGCAGAAATGTTTATTTGGAACAGAGAAGGGCTATTTAGATGGGGACAAAGGGAAGAATTTACCTTGAGGAAAGAGCATCAGGATACAGGCACTAACCAAATTTTATTCTTTCGCCTCTTGTAACAGAGGTACAGCAGTATTGAAGCTAACTCTTGGGTTTAGCCATTGCTTTTTGCCTTATTTATCTTCTGGAAATCCCATATACATATATACATAAATGTATATCTCCCTGCATGCCTGCATGCACAGAAAAGTTCCACTTTAAAAGCTGCAAATCTGTTGCTTTAGTGTTCACCTGAATGTGCTAAGCAGCATGCTGTTACCTTTCATTTTATAAATACACTGGCAGCTAAAAATAAAAAGGAAGGTATAGAGGAAGAGAACAAAATCTTATTTACATCAAAGTAAAAAAAACCAGCAGGTGCTGAAAAGTATTGAACATCAAACTCAGCATAACACAGGAAAAAGTACCCAAATATTACGCAGAGATGTAGAAATACCTTATGACACACATCTTTATTGCACAAAAATAAAAGGTTTAAATTAAAATACCAGCAGATAGGTTAGATACAGTGTTGGCTTACCTGTGTCCAGCCCCCAGCAAACCACTCCACCTTCCCAGCACAGGGTCCATTATTACAGGGAGTTGTTTCCGAGGGTCTGTTGTTGCCACAGCCTTCCAGAGGCAAACTGCTGACATGGTTTGTCATACACACCACCGAGCGCGTGCGGATCCCGTCCCCACACTCTGCGGAACACTGCGGGGCACAACACACAACACCTTCACTAGTCTGCCCTCCCACTGCTCAGGGAAATGAGGAGAAGCAACAGGCATGAAAGTAAATTCATTTGTGCAAACTTGTCATTCAGCTGTAGAGAATTGTCTTACAGTTTCCTACTTCTGAAAACACAAGGAGTACCTGCCTTTAATGTTTTTGCACACCAACTAGTAGTTCTGAGAAGGGATAATTATGATAAATGGCTTTTCAGACAGCAGTCCTATTTCAGCCTTTGCTGTGTTCTCCCAGTTTCTCCTCCAACCACTGAAGCTGCCAGCCAGGTGGGTCTCACACTGGCTGGAAGGACAAGGAAGACTCTGAGTGCTGTGGCACTGGGAGTCAAGTGACTGCACAGCACATCCTAGAACTTTCCCATATAACAAGCTGACAGAGTAGTCAGCACAATAAAGTACAGGTGATTTCAAAAGATTCTGGTAAATCCTCAGTAAGTAAGTATTAACTACCACTATTTCTTGCCCAATTTCTTGCAATTGTAAGTTGTTACTTAGTTCTAGAAGCTTCTGCACATTCAGTGTTGCTTTTTAATGCTATGACTTTCCAGTAACTAAAATTCACCATTCTCAAAGTTCCACTGCTAAATTCTGAAAGCTCTTAATAAATAGTGATATGGAGACTCTTACATCACATACTCAGAGACAGTATACATGCCATCCATAAATTAGACAAGATTAAGTCCACTTATACCCTTAGAGTTGGCTCTTTCATCTGCTGCAGAGGGAAAGTCTCTGATATTCCACACAAAACTATTGACATGTAAAGAACAGAAACATACCAAGGAAATAATAAATTCTCAGGTGTGACTGTTCTTTTGTTGCTTAATTCTTTCTTAATCTTCCCTTTCTTTTTCTGTTAAAAGGCATTTGGCATTTCATATCTAGACCCTTAATATAAAGAAAAAACCTCTGTGCAGCTCATAGGATGACATGTACATAATGGAATTTAAAGAAGCAATTATATTATGCATGCAAAGAAAGCCACAAATAAATATGCAATATGTGAGAGAAAAAGACGCATTGGATTGCTACTTCAGATTTTATTTTTAACATACACAGTTTCTCCTAATTGCACTGTATGCCTTCCCCAATGAACACCACATTCCTTGTGAATGAATACAGCTCTGCATTGGAAGACTTTTTAAATGTAATTGAGTGATTCAAAAACTGGAAATGAGACACAAAGGCGACAAAGAGCTTGATCTGGCTGCCACTGAACAGCAGATGCCATGATAGCGCCACTATTAATTACAAGATTAACTAATATAGTCATTCATCTTCTCAAGAGACACCAGTGACTGAAAGTACAATTGATAGTAAACTGCTCTTTCCTCACTAGCACTGAGGAACACTGTGTGAAACATGTAGTCATGTTACATTTATTTCACAGACACAGAATAGAAAAATATTTTTCCTATCAGCAAGTTGATTCCTTTCACAAGATGTCCAAATAGAATAGCAAAGCTTTACTGAAATGGAATGCCTAGAAAACAAAACAAGTGATTCAATTCTTTAGAAGCAAATTTTTTAACAAAGTACAATTTTGGAAAAATGAGAAATTCAGGTTTCTTCCTCCATCTGCAATATTAAGTGTTTAAGCTTCTCTTAAATGATGTCTGTAAGTGACATAACGAACCTTTTTTATTGGTGGTGAACAACTAAACTTTCCTCTTTCTCACAGGTATGTAAAATAGACTTACTTCCTCTGCAAACCAGATTTCATGGCTAAGGAAGCCTTTGCAAAGGAAAGTAGCAAAATCTCAAAAATACAAGAATGATGTAAGTCGTGCTAGTAGTGAACATTTCCCTGTTTATATAAACTAACACTAAAGTACCTCACTTCAGACACTCCACTCCCAGGTACATTGACTCTGCCTGCGCCTCATCCAATGGCTGCCACTCAAACCTACTGGGCAGAACTAAATTTTGTGGTTGTTCACATTTTGCCTCAGCAAGTATGTTCAATTACATTCAGCAGAGAGAACTATGTGTATACTCTGCAAATACTTTTCTTATTTCTAAGTCATTTTCATTTGACAGTCTAGTTTGCTTTTCTCCTTTGCAAATCAGAGCTGGGAACAAGTTTAGTCTAAAAAGTCATCCAGAAAATCTCCACAGTCTTACGTTTAAATGATTATGTATGAACTAGGCTTACATATCAAATAACAAAGGAAATACCAAATGGGAAGGGATAGGGTTGTCCCACCCTCTGCTGCAAGATTTTACTACAGATTAAGTACCCTCTAAGGATTTACAAAGCAAACTTAAACCTGAGTGTTTCGTGTATGTATTTGTTTTTTCTTGTTTTTTTCTTCTTTTCAGCAAAAATTTTCTATGTGAAAGCCATGGGTTTCCATAGTCAAAGGGAGGGAGTAGGGAGAGTTTGGATAATGAATCCTCTCCCTTTGGTTTTCACAATTGACACACCAACTACTTTCAATTTAGAGCCATTGATTTGTTGCATTAATACATAGCAACTGCCATAACCTAACATTGTGAAACATGAGGAACTTTCACAAGCTGCAACTTTATTCTGGTCCTATTATTAAAGATATTTTGTTTCACAGTCTTGTTTTAATTGGCACAAATTCCTCAGAAACCTCCATCTGTGTTTTAAGGAGTCTGCCATTTTTCCTCTTCCTGAGGTCCTTCCCTCATGAGTTCAATTTCAGAAGCTTTCCATACCCATTAAAAACTAAAAATAAAAACCCCTCGTTCAGGGCTCTGATAGTTGCTGGAAAACAACTGCATAGTAGTCTAGGAAAATAAGGCCAGATCCTGCAAACTTGGAAAACTACAAGTGGAAGTCTGAATTTTTGTCACAGCAGTAAGGCATGGGTAGAGCAAAAAAATTCCCTTTAACACTGCCAATTCCCCTTCAGTAATGTGCCAGTCCTACTCATTATCCTCAGATGGAGCAACAGACCACAGGGAAGTGGCAGAAGAATTCTCCTGGGCCTCGAGAACCCTTTCACCCAGGTCCCAGCACCACTGCTGGCCTTAATTAAATTTTTCAGTAACAATCAATTGAGTTCGAGTAAAACATCCCCATTTGTCAGGATTTCTGTCTGCCACACTTTAACCTTCATCATCCTAATTACTTCCCACAAGATAGTAAAGATTTTTATCAGTCATTCTTCTGATGTTACACTACTGCAAAAAATAAAAATGAGTATCTATATTACAAATACATTTATGAAACTCCTTAGAAATATTTGACCTACTCTGAGAAAATCCATTTCAGAAGGGATTTTAGACAGATTATGTAACCTTTGTTTTCCCAATAATAAACTCAGAACTGTATTTCAGAAGCTCACTTCTGCCACAGTTCCAAGACTGGGGTAGATTTTCAAAGGACATAAAACCACTGAGAGCTGCCTTGATTTCTTAAAAAGACAAAACAAAGTAGAGGGAATGTAAAAAGAAATATCCTGATGTATTGCCAAGACATTTTCTGATATCTAGATTTAAATTGTTTCCCTTCAGAGTGCATCTATGCACACAGTAGGTGCTGGATCAGTCTAGCACTTCCATGGCATCCTTCCAAGGGAACAAACATTTTGAAATATTCTTGGTCTTCCAGCTGGGTCATAATCGCTTCTACACACACACTGATCCTTTCTTTATGTGTCATAGGTAACACTGTTGGTACTTACACAGTACTGATGCTCTCTGAAGTATTACCTTCAGGAAACAGGCTTCTTCACTACTCTGACTCATAATAAATACCACTTGCCTTGAGAGCTGTAAGGACTTCTCAGAGCCTGAGTTCACCAGTGGTCCAGACCAGCCTCATCTGGGGCTCCACCCACACCCTGCTCATGGCCCGGGGCCATTTAAATTCGGTCAGTCCCTATCTGAGCTTCCTCAGAGAGGAACCTTTTCCCAATCAAAGCCTGGACTTCAGTCATCCCTCACCCCTGGACTCACTTCCCAGCCTGACCTTGTCTCATTACCACAGATCTGCCCCAGGATCACCGGGCTCTGTCCAACTCCTGTTACTGTCACTGCAGGGACTTCCCAGCTCTACCTCGGCCCTGCCTCCTCACTGTCACCTTGCCTGATAACCTGGACCCCACCTTGCCCCTGCTGCCATCCATGAGCCCCTCCTGCCCATCCTCCCTGGGGCACTGTGAGCCCCAGCTGGGAAGGCTCTGTCCTGCCATGCTGACCTTCATCTGTGGCAGCTGAACTGTGGCACAGCGGGATCAGCTCTAGAGAAGAAAACAAATCTCTGTAGGTCTTGGCCACCCTTCTATCAAAACTCTCCTGCTCTATGTTTCATTGCAAATTGTGCAGTGTGTTACATATTTATACACAAAGAATGCAAACCTTCTATTTCCATATGATTGCCACACGAAATCAATGATAAGGGGTATTTTATGTTGTTTTCATTTTTATACTGAAAACAAATAAACAGTGATGATAAAAAATAACGAACTCTTGCACAACTTCCATGGTGATTTTTCCTTTTTTTTCCTTTTTTTTTTTTTTCAGTATTCAGGGGATTTTAAGTGAACTGTCCAGGTTTAAATAAAAAACAGTGAAAGAAAAGTGTAAGCTACAATATTCACTGTTCCACATCTGACTGTTCAGCAAACCCATTTTAGGTTGAACCTGTTAGGCAATGTTTAGAACTGTGAGGAATAAAGATTGATTTTTATGAAGTTTTCTTTTTACTATAGTTCTCTGACGGCAGGTCATTACAGAAGCATTGCTGTTACTCCTTTTAATGAAGAGTGAAATCCAGAGCATGTGTTTGGTTTGTTTCGATTATGTTCCCTGTTGTGCAGCATTTTTATTTTCTTCCCAAGATTTTATTTTGGCCGCAGAATCTCATTAACATCTAAGAATTGTTTGTATTTTGGCTTCTTTTCTAAGTAGGCTGTAAACATAAAATGAGAAACAAATGAACAGAGGAGATGGCAATGAAGAATAAACAAAAATACCAGAGGGGAATGCTCCAGTTAGCTGGAAGGAAACACTGGTGAGTCTCCCACTGCTGTAAATCAGGAGAATGCAGTTTCCCACTTCTGACCCATAGGAGAAGTAAACTTTCCAGCAATTAGAGCTGTCAAAGAATCAGTCATGTGAAATGTTTGCAAGAATCTCATCTGCTCCCATCAATCCCATTTTGTTGCTAAGTTCAGTAAGGTTCACTAGACTTACTCTACTGATTAATGGATGGTGGTTGGTGTAACTCTGCTGTTTTAATGCAGTGTGACATCTTCAGAGAATTATGAGACAGGAAGCCATCTTTCTACCAATGCACATAAAATAGCACAGAAGTTTGTCCAGACTCTCTATAGGCAAAAGAGGTTAAAGATCATGTGGAAGTCAAAGCCATGAGTTCTCTTATTTATACTCAAGGCAGAGCAATAAATGTAAAGACAGGCACAGACAAAGTAAGATCAGTCTCACTTCGCTACTACAAGCTTTTAACCTGTTATCTTTCCCTCTGAAATGGGTAAAACTTTCTGTTTCTCTCAAGACTGAGCCTGGGGGATACCAATACAACCAAGTAACAGTACATACTTCTCAGAAAAGAAGTGTTTGTTTCCTAAGGATGAACTGCTTTCCCTCCTTCCTTTACATGTTTCTCCAGTGTGCAAATGGTGGCCACACATCTCATGAGCTTTCCAGGTAAAAGAGTGTGTAACATACATACAATGGACTCTGATACCTGTTTTTCAAAACAACACAGATCAAGAACTGTATTGTTTCAGGAACATGGAGGGGTTTTAATTACATATATAAAGAATTAGTGTGTGCAGAACTGATCAATGCCATGGGGGAAAACAGGTGGGCCATAAAATACATACATACATTGTGGGAAAACACGACTGGGGAACATGACAAGAAGGCAGCCAAGTGTTATTTACAGAGTAAAGCTATATACAGGCCACCCTGGGAAGGAAACACAACTCCTACACACAAATTTATATGTACTCTGTATGTATGTTATATTGCTAAAGTTACGTTTAGGGAAATATAATGATACAATCTTCCAAATCAGAACCACAGAAACTATTAATGAAAATAAAGGCAACTAGCACAATTTTTGCATCAATTAAAACTTTGCAAGGTTTCAATAAAATAAGAAAACCCAAAATCTTTCCACCGTCCTTAAATTAGATCCTGTTCTTTTCTTGAAATAGTATGAAAGAATACCCTTGTCAAATCCAGCATAAATATGTGCCACAGTTATCAAATCCTGAAATTTAATATCTGTTGGCAGCAAAGACAACTGTAATTTTTATGTTACTGTGTTTTTTCTTCATGTTTCACTAATTATCCATTGTAGTGCTCCATGCATCACATAAATCTGGACACAGAGGTTTGATATAACCCTTGCTGAAAGAGAAAATATGTGTATAACTGATCTCTGACAGGCTTCTGGAAATCTCTGCTTGCTGCATGTGCAACAGTACACATTCAGTGTTTGCAAAGTGGGTCCAGAGTAGTAGAGACCAGGGCTCCTCTTATGGCTGTAACCAAGTTTAAACTCAACCATTTCAAAGTTTCAACGTTCTCAAAAGTTATGATAAGTTCTTTTACCTCTTATTTCCAGCCACGGCTGAAATGTCAAAATACAATGGGAAAGACTGTTCTGTGGTATTTCCAGCTGGGACTTGAAGTAGGCATGTAATAAATCTCACAAAGAAGGTCTGTTCTTGTGAGATTTCCACCACAGTTTTGCAGACTCAAGAGGTTTGAACAAGGTTTTTTAAAGCATTTGAACTTTTGGCTGCTTATCTGAACCATTTGTGGCTGCCCATCGCTGATCTGCGCTTATTGCTGAAGTGTGGCTTGGCTTAAAGTGCTTTTTAAAGAATTGTTTGGGAAATTCACACATGCAAAGTCCATACACCTGGGAATGCCCATTTCCATTCCATGACAGAATTCTCTTCTCTTTCAACAGAAACTCATTCCTCTACAAAGACAGACTCCTGATCCTAAATCCCAGCCTTTTCAAGGCCTGACTTTGCAAAGCCATGACTACTCCTACATTTCACTGACTTCCACTGCAATCACTGCCACCGAGTGTCTCTGAACATCCAAGTCATGAGGTATGTGTGAATATCAGAAGATCCTGCATATTCCTGCTCAAATCTACTTTCTTCCTGAAGTAAGCTGTTCCTTACATCCTCTTTGTGACTCCAAACCCACTGCTGGCAGAAGGGCTGGTGAATAATGCCAACTACAGTAGCAAGCATTTGGAAGAAATTAATCCGTACATTTATTTAAACTGAGAAGGTAACAAAATCCATTCTTTACTCTCTGGCCCTAAAATGTCTGTGGTAAGAAAAAAACTCCAACATTTTCCACATTACCTGCTTCACTTCTATGTCTCATTTAACACATATAAATAAGGATAATAACATTCTACAGTTATAACCTTCAGCTCAAAAGCTGCTTTTAATTCTGCAGAGGGCAAAATATCAGTGGAGAATAATGAAGAAAATGGAGCTGAGTCTTCACTGGAATGACTGTGCTTTATGTGGTGGAACTGCAGCAGCTGGATAAGCTGGGACAACTTTTTCAAGAAAGATGTTTTTGAGGTAGAATGCATTTTTCTCTCTTATATGTAAAATATCTCTTTAACAGCACTGTACAAAGAACAGATTACAAGCTAAAAAAAACAAACAACAAAAAGGCACTGCCATTTTGCCTACAGCAAAATCTAGGCCCTTTGCACTAATACCTCTGCTTCACCTGGTAACTTTCTGTCCATGCTATGCAAGAGCATACACTGGGAAAAAAGTGATAACACTACAGATTTATGAGTCTATATATTTGAGTTCTCTGGAGGCTGAAAATTTTGCAGGTCTTCAATTGTAACAAAAGTCTGATCAGTGTTTACAATTATATACTAAACATACCAGGTACCTTTCCTTGTTATGAAGTGAAGTTCCCGACCCATCTCTGCATCTAAACCTGGTGGAAAACCTTCTGAGTCCAAACTAATGCATAGCCCATGAGCCTGACATTCCTTGCTTTCTGAGGTACTACCACAAAATGATCTAAACAATGAAATCCTGAAGTTATGAATGTAATCTTCCAGTTTCAATGACAAATTGCATTATTGGTCTGTCCAAGAAAAGAGAGATGCAACCAGGATTTTACAGAATGAAGGCTCAACTTGTCTACAGATGAAACTGATAGGCAAGCATCACAAAATACCAGGCTTTTCTTAGCCCATGTTTATGAGCCTTTTAATGAAAGCATATAAATATCCCCACTGAACAACAACTCTGAGCCGAATCACAAAACAAGGTAAATCACCACTGGTTTCACTGCTTTCGTGCAGGGAATCTGACTCACTGGAGTAAAAGAACCACAACATCCAAGTTCACAAAGTACAAGAGCTGGAATCAAGCTTGCCTGAGTTTATGAAGCTGTTCCTCTCTTTTCACAGACCTAAGATAATTGTTTTATGGTTTGAACTTAAACCTAGACATCAGGCCTCAAATCTGCATCCCTTAGAAAAACAGTGAAGAAACTTTTAATAGTCTGAATCTTGAGACTCAAGGCAAAGCAAGGCAGAATAATAAATCCCAGCACACTCAATATTTTGGGAAGTTCAGACTCAGAGCCAATTCTAACTCCAGATGTTTGGCCATATACCTACATGTTTACCCTTTCTATGCATTCTTGTATCTTAACACAAACTCAAGATGCCTTTGGGATCATTATATTTTTGTTTGCTTTTGCCTCTTTAACAGATCAAGGATAAACATAGAAAATAAGATTATTCCTTTTATGGCTGACCAGATGTATATTTTTTAATTCTAATTTCAACTAAGTTTTAGGAGTTTTGGCAGCAGAAGGATAATGAGAAGCCTTACCCTGTCACTCCATTCTGTAAGGAACCAGCTCTTAGCACAGGGCCCCATGTCACAATTCTCGATGTCATTTGGTCGCAGCTTCATGTTACATTCCTCATCATCAACAACATCTCCAAGGTTGCTGACACATTTCACATCTCGAGTCCTCTGCCCCACTCCACAGGGCACTGAACACTGTAACAAAGGAGAGGTTGCATCAGGACTCTATGCAAGGACTGCAGTGGCTTATCAGGAACGTACACTCATTCCCCCTAAGACATCCACCTACAGAACTGTTCTAGAGTGCCAGGAACAGGGAATAAAAACACATTAGTAGTTTTAAATCATATGCTCTCTTATTTTCAAGGCTTTTAACATTCCACTTTCCTGTTTTATACAAAACCAAAATTCATGTTTGATTAGTGATACCTGGAAAAAAATTCCTATTATTTTCCGAGGGTTTATGTCCTAAATCAATCAATCAATCAGTCATACTTACTGAGGTCCACTCTGTCCTAATCTGCCACTCACTGCAGATCTTCAGCTGGCAGGTGCTGGTGGTCTCTGGTTTCTCCAGGTGGTGGCAGCGGTACTGCTGCACCGTCAGGGTGCGGTTGGCGTAGATTTGCCGGCACAAGATCTGCCGGTGCTGCATTCCCAGGCCACAGGTTTTGCTGCACTCAGACCACTCCCCTATATCCCAGCTGAAGGAAAGAAAAAGAGGACATCTTTTGTCTGGCAAAGAATTCTCTAACAATTAATCTTAACAGAACTTGAATCACATGATTCCAATGCTGGTACAGAATCCTACAAAATAACATTTAAGCCTGTGTGTGCATAAAAATCCCTTATGGAGACAACATTATATACTTGCATACACAATTCACCTGTAGTGGTTGATAACAACCATGGAACTTCTCAACTCCAGGAAAGAGAGGTGATATTTACAGGGGGCTGTTGTGAGCACTGTCTATCATTAAATATGATACCACAGAATGAAAAGGTGGCCACTACAACAAACTGATCTAATATAGAGCCCCTTTTTCAGACAGGCACGTGCAGAAGCCTCTCACTTGAAAAAATTGTACCCATAGAGACCATGTAGGGTGTGCCTGCCTGAAGAATCACAGACATTCTGAGAAACTGCTATACTTGTTGCCAACTTCCCTTTTGTCTAATCTGAATGCTATTGATCCCTGTGAAGGGAAGGAGGCCAACAACAACCAAGATAAAAAAATCCACTACACTTTAAGACACAAGTGCACAGTACTTAGAAGTTCAGACTAGTTTCCCACTTGGAACAGCCTCTTTCACATAATGTCAGTGCCTTATTTCACTTGACTTAAATTGTGGTATCTTACAAAGCTGGACATGGGAAGAGGTTGCAGGCCTCCTCTTCTGGAATGGGTTTGGTACTGCTGTCACAGTAACTCTCAGGCACCTCCTCGTGAGTGACTCTGTTGACACAGTGGAAGATTGGGTACTGTGATCCTGAAATGAAGAAGGAAATTAGGTGAAGAATTGCAAAAGACTCTGCAGCCAAAACAGTAGCATCCAACATCGATGCAGAAAGGAACTTGACAACAGGAAATAAAGAGGAAGATTTTATCCAAACTTTCCAAATGTAACAGCTGAATGCTGTACTGTTTACATTGTAATATGGTGGGAAGTATTTAGTATAGGGAAAGTACAACATGACAATGTAGGAAAGGCTGAGCAAACATGTTCCTGAGGCTGTATGAGATCTTTACAGTTCAGAGAGCACAAACATTAAATATTCAGGTAATTCAAAAAACAGGCAGTTAAATGGCCACAACAGAGACTTGACAAGAGGAAAAAACTAGCAGTTATTCTATTGTGCTTCTGGAAAGAGGCTGAGCTTCTTTACTTCAGAGTTATGTGGTGAGTAAATACCTGAGAATATTATCCACTTTACCCAGATTTTGAAAAGATTCATCAGGCAAAGCAGGCAAAGCTTACAGGTTCTGTAAGGTTCACCTGTCTCACCAAAGCTGACTACACTCCATATTTAATGCTCAATCTTTAAATAACTTTCATGCTAGAGCAGAAAGACAGAACTCTACTATTACTACAAGGAGCCTGGTGCTAACATGTCAACTTTTGTGTGGTAATTGAAAAGCTGAAGCACAGTAACTCAGCCCAAGATAACTGGTCAAGGTACAACCAACAACTGCCAATTCAACCACTTGAAGCTTGACCCAGTGCCTGAAAAACAGGATGATTTTAGTTGGTTTAGGCTACCCTGCAGCAAGTAACTCCAAATGAGAATTCTTTACTGGTATTGAAGCCTTATTAGTGCAGAAATTTTGAATTAGAGAGAGAAAGAAATCACAAACACAAAAATTAACTTTGAAATGAAAAAGAAAGATTTTGCATAAGTTAGACCTAACTTTGTTCCACATCATGAAATAAGCACAAGTGGAATGTTATCCAACCAGACAAGCAGATACACAGCTTATACTGCTTCCCACAAACTTCCTGGAATGCGTTCCTTCTTTTCCTGGAATGCTTTCCTTCTCTGATTTCATGTTTGTCATTTTGCCTTTGAAATGCATGGATGATGTGTGAGCCTTTCAGATAAGGCTGTATTTTGAAACTAAAACTACACTGACTGACCGTGGTATTAGAAAAACTTCAGAATATGGGGATATGTAGTGTATGACATGAACACAGAATCATAAATATCTAATTTTCAGTGTTTGCAACCAGAAATAGATTGAGATGAAAAACAAAATTCACGTGGTTTAAGGAAGCAGAGAAGGGTGGCTGTAGCTGATGGTAACTTGGCTGGAACACTTCAATTTCAGGATAGAAAATTTAAAATTGTAATTCTTAAAAAAGTTGTATTAGTTCAATAATTTAATTCTATGGAAAAGGAGGGCTTTGTATCTCACCAGTTTCCTTACATTAATACTTCAGAAAAAGCTACTGTATTTTCTGAAATCTAAGGGAAAATCAGTAGTTTGCACTCTTTAACCTCCTTTCTAATTCTTCTTTTAAAAGTAACAATAAAAAAAGATTTTTTTTTTTCTGATTTTCCACTCCCTTCTTTGTCACTGTACATAACCCAGTTTGGCTTGAAATGCCTCAGGAGCATCAGAGATTCACACAGGCTTTTCATACCAAGATCACAAGAAATGTTCCTACAGTCTCAACAGTATCAGAATCCTGCTCTCAAAATCCAGTTTCTTTTGAATTTAACTTGATCATTCTCCAAATAATAGGAAAACAGACATTTATTTTTGGCAGTTCTCTTGCTAAATTTCCTGGAGTAAATTTAAACTGTACGGGAGACTGAAAGATATCCTTTTGTTTTTATCTAAACCCTACAATTTTGCTATCATCACTTTGACTCAGATTTCAGTATTACCACTGCCAAGAGTGACCAGATCTCTGCAGAAATGACAAGAACTATGTGCAAATTTCCCTAAGGGCCATAGGATACACAACCAAGACTTCTGTGATGTCAAGAAGGAATACATTCACCCTGATGTGTTCCTGCAACTGCATCATCAATTACTTGATCTGGATGATAAAATTCACCATGAATATGATAATTCAATCACTCAGCAGGTGACACTGATTGCTGCTAATCAATAATCAGACACAATTAAGGATTCTGGCTATAAGACTTGTATTAAAAGCACACAGTGTGCTAAAATGCCAACTGAAATAATTTTGGTTTAGATGTCCTCTTTTTCTCCACAAAAAAGCTGACTTCAAGAAGTCTTCTTAATTCTATGGGCTGCATTTTAGCTCTAACACATTTCAGTAGTTGTGTCCTCTCAAACTAATTAGGGAGCAACTGTTCTAAATGTATATAAACTGGTGACAGTCAGCTGAGCTCCCACACTGTACTTCTTTATTCTACACCTCTGCAGTTTTTCGGGTATGGTGAAGGCTATGTATAGTACAAAAGATTTCACTTTACTGTCACAAAAACTTTCTCTTCCAAATAATTGCTTGTGCTGTGCATTATTGAATCTGTGGTTCCTGTGAATGTCTGACAGCAAAGATTAATCTTTGTGTTATATGCAAGCAGTGTATGCACCACTTCCCAAAAGTTCACTAATTACCAGTCCCTTTCTGTCCCTTTTCCTCCCACTTTTTCCCTGTTAAAACCTCTGATCTCTGAAGTCACATCATTGCTGTTCCAATGAGGCAGAGATATGGCTGATGAAATCCCTGTGAAACCCTCCTGTAAAGATCAGAACGCTATTGACAAAGACACAAAAGCACTGAGAGTGTATCTGACAAAGCTGGCAAGGCAAAATGGAAAGTAAAGAATATTGAGGAAAGCAGCTGTATATCAAGGGTATGAGAGAGAAAGCAGCTTGTCATAAATCCTGAAATATTTCCTTTCTTAGGCAAATATTGTATCTTTCCTTATAATTCACATGCTGTGTATTTTGTATTTTTAATTCTGTTGTTTCTCCTGATTTCAATATAAGCACATGTAATAGCACTGACATGACTTTGGCTGGTAAAGTAACAGAAAACACCAGGTCTAGCAAAGTGTTGTGCACACAAGGGTTGCTGGATGGTCACACTTCCCCCTCCCTCTATGCCTCTCCTCTCCCACACTGGAACCCTCCCCTGAGCCATCTGTTTTCTGGGTGTGGTGTACAGAGCACTCACCTTTCCCACATGTAGTAGTGCATTCAGTTTTTCCAACCTGTTTCCAGTTGTGTTCTCGGTTTTGCCTTGGTGGTTGCATAGCAGGGACCTGGTTTTCTGGCTGATGAGAAGGAAACCTTCCTGGCTGAATAACTGGAAAGGTTCCAGCTGACTGTCCAGTGAGAATGTCTGTCTCTCTGTGCAAATCCTCATCCTCATGACTTGTACTTTCTGGCATTCCTAACTGACCATTCAGTGGTTCCCCTGATGATGGACAACAACAGAGAAGCAAAATAATGAGCCTCACATGCAAATATCAGTCTATGTTTTGATCCACTAATAATCAGAACTTGGAAGCAATTTTAATCTGCTATGCAGGGACCTCCCCAGTAGTGACCTCCAAAGATTGTGTTGTTTCAAATTAAGATAACCAAGTCTCAGCCAGCAAATATATTGAGAACTAAAATCTGAAGGATCTCCAAACACACTCTAGACTTCATGCACTCAGTGTGTCAAAATTTCCCAAAGCTCTCCTGTTTTGTACCATGCTCTGCATTCTGTGCCTCCCCATGTCACAGCACAGCTGTTCCTTGTTACAAACAGACTGCAAACACACTTAGAAATTTGTCAGGGCAAGTCACGAACATTAAAACAAGGACTAAATTCCCCTGCAAATTTTCTACTGTCCTTCAGGACTTCACAAGAGTACATGCAGCACATAGCCACAGCTCAGGCAGGAGTACAAGCTGCCCAGATCCTGGCTTGGGAAGGAAACACTGTTCTGTTTGATCTTCTCCAGTTGGGACAAGAAAGAGAAATTGTGAAGGGTTGTTTTAAATTATCTCAAAACTCTGAAAAGAAAAATCATGTTCTATTTCATTTCCGAGACAAGTTTAAAACATTCCAGCTTATGCAAACCAAAGGCTAACATTTTAATAACAGAACTGTTATTGAAAGCAGAAATCTGTGACCAGATTCCCAGCTAAAGTATAAATAATCCCTGCCAGTATTAATTAACTGAAATTACCAAATCTGTGCTGATTTCTCATTCCAACACTTACGGTGAAATTCTGGGCCTCTCCCACACAAATGGCAGCATTTACATTGAATGGAATGGTATGAATTTCTCCATTAGCTTATGGGGTAACAAATGTGTTTAATAACAGGAAATGGTAGCATTTTACCTGGCCTCCTGTGAGCAAGCAACTGAGGAGAAATGACATTGTCTCCTGGAATGATATATTCATAATGTATACCTGGGTTAGGCTGCTGATGTATCATCTAAAAAGAAAAACAGCCATACATTGAGTTCTTCCACATGTTATATTACTAATACTTAAATATCAACTTGAATTGGTGAGCAACATCACATTATTTATCATTGGTCAGGATAGAAGCAATGGTTAATGACTGTTCCCAAAAAATGCAAAAAGAAGAAAATACAAATTATTGTGTTTGCCAACTGAGCCAGCTTATAAAGGCAGAGAAACTATTTGTCTAAATCTTCTTTGAAAAATGTAAAATGCCTTGCTTGGGGCCAAGGTGGGCTCTGGGCTGCACCAGCCATGGCCTTGCCTCTCAGCAACGTGAGCAGCAGAGGCTCACACCAGGTCTCAGCAGCAGAAGAGATGGTCCTAAGATCATCAAAACATTCTCAGAGAGCAGGAGCTTGACAGATGCCTGAGGAAATAAAGGCAAGGAAGAAAAAAGCACAGAAAAATAAATACCACGACCCCCAGACTACACAGGTAGCCTACCGCCTTCTTAAGGGTTCACTGATGGCACTTGAATAGAGCACATACGTGTTACACTGTGTGCACATCTCACAAATCCAACTATTCCTTCCGCACCAGCACCGCTCTATGGAGCTTCAGCAATCAACCAGCTAAAACTAACAGTGTGCTGCTCTCTGCACACACACTGCTCCATGGAGAATGAGTGAACACACTACAAGGGCCTGTGTGACCCTCCTGCATCCTTCAGTTCAATGAAGATGTAATCTAAGTGCAGCCAGGCTCCTACTGCTTTACAGCCTGCCACAGCTCTATCCAAGTGTTCTTTATGAAACACAGGCAGGAACAATCATGTTTTCTCCTGTACATGTGAAAGTGAAGCCCAGAAGGCTGCTACCCAAGCTCACAGGTGAGCCCCTGACAGTCACTGTTACCTCAGCCATGCTTGTTTAAGCAGATAAGCACAAAAAGACCTGAGCAAGATATGACTGTATGACAGCTCTTTCAGACTGTCAGCAGCACACTCCACACCCAACAGGCTTCTATCATGTTGCTGCTGCAAGCCTGAGAGTACTGAGCTAAAAATGCAGGGGTGCCATCAGCTGCTAATTCCACTTCTTTGGTTTTGATTACTTCAGTACTGCTTCTACTGACATGCTCTGGTCCTGAACTATTTGTGGGGATTAGTCTGGTAGAAGCCTCAAATTACACTCAAAGTACCTTTTTTTTTAAAAAAATAAACTGAAACACACAAAAAACCAAGCAAGCACCAGAGCTTGCACTAGCTCTTTGCTTCTGACAAAAGAAAAAAGTTATAGTAATGGCCTAATGATCCAAAAGAGCACAATTAACACTTCAAGGCTACACTAAATTCGTCACATCAATTAACACCAACCAGGGATTCAGAGGTTTGTTTTTTCTTGTGTCAAAATCACTTTTTCCTTGCCAAATATAAGAGTTGTTCATTTAAACTCTGTCCCTCAGAGATCACTTACTTTTCTGAACCACGTAATAATGCACTGCCTGTTTGGTAAGGGTTGGACCTTCCAATGTCACTTTGTTTTCCAAAAAATACACCTTCTCTGTGTTTGGTCCTGAGAGAACCAAGAACTGTGAGCTGACTTCAGCAGAAGTGTACCCTCCCACTTCTAGAACCAAGATCCTGCTCTTTAGATGGTTCCAGGAACAACTTTCCAATGGTTCCTATGGTTTTTCCATCATATTTCTTAAAATGACTGATAGACACATTAGAAAGAGCTTAACTGATGAAATCCTTAATTACTATATGGTCCCAGCTTTCCTGCAGGAAAATACCAGAAGTGATAGAATAGTTTGCTCTGAGTTAGTTGACCTAAGTCTCTGTAGCAGTGTATCCTTCACACTTGGACAGAACTTCCATCTCTTTATCTTGCTATTTATAACCTACTGTAAATCAGAGCTTTTTCCTCTGCATTGCAGAATGGAAGAAAGACAGCATGATCTCAGGAAAATGGAACAGAAAGCCATTTGGAGTTCCCATCTGCAAATCTCTTCATTTTTCTACACAGAGCATGAAGATCATGAGTATGGACAAAAAGAGAATCACAGGATTCAGGCAGTACAAGACAAAGCCTGCAAAAAGACATCTGGGTCTGCATGGCCACACCTTTCAAACCCTTAAGAGAGGCTGTGTCATACTGATGACTGATTGTCTCTCATCTAGCACTATCCATCTTTATCTTCCCACACTGTATTAAAAAAGACACTAAACTATCATCTTATAATGAACTGTAGTATTCCTCATAGTGACAAGAAATATCTCAGAGTCCAGTCAAATGAAATGTGGCAAAATTGCTAAAGCTATGTACATCAGGCCAGCTCCTAATAGGCACTGGAAAAGCCAAAAAAGAAAAAAAAAAGACTAAGCCTAAACTAAAATATTACACTATCATAAATTTAAACTTCAGGGTTTTTTATGGTATTACTTTGGAAATATCTGTGTAATCCATTTCCTGACCCTCTTCTCTCTGGGTCATTACATATTAGGCATCAATCAGCTGACAATAAAACCTGATGGCCAAGCCTCAACTCCCAAGCCCTGTAACTGCACAGTGACACGGAGATTTTAAAAGCAGAGTCTGCCCTGCAGAATCCAGGAGCCCAACTGTTTATTTTTCCAGGCTTTTGCCAGTTGTACATTGCAATCAGTTGGAAAAGAAGTTTGGATCAGTTGGACTGGATGATCTTAGAGGTCTTTTTCAACCTTAATAATTGTAATGTTAGCAAAATTATTACACTGCATTATTAAGGCACCATATAGCAGATGGGGAATAACTTTGCCAACATCTAACTTTTCCCAGCTTAGTAATCAGGGTAGTTGCTATTAATTTTTCTATGAAATGACCCAGCACACTTTTCCACTCTATATTGCACTCAAGGACAAAAAAACCATAGCTGGATGAAACAACCACAAAATCAGTTAATCTAGTTTTTTTCAATAAATTGATTTTACTGTATGGGTGTGTATAATCTCAGAACACACCATTTATCTTTGAATAAGTTGTAATTAATTCCAGCCATATTTTTTATTTCAGTATGATGAATTAAAACCCTGTCTCATCTGAAGTAAAAAGCTTTTTCAAGATGATTTCTCCCTCTTAGACACAATTTGCCTTCTCTCTTCCTTTCTCAACTATTTGTTATCTATGGTCTCCTGGCACAGTTTCCTACTAAAACCGCCCTGCTTCAAATCCTACATTCTATAGGTTTTTTGGACTTGTTTCTTTTGAAGGAAACTCAGATAGTACCCCTCTGTGAGACCTTGTCTGGCTCAGGTACTTACTTCTTCAGTGTAAAATTAAACTATGCCAAATTTCCTTTAGTAGGAAAGTATCCAGAGAAAATGCAGTACACACAAAAAGAAGTGCCCTAGACATTTGTATGTTTTATCTTTACTTTACTTTTTACTGAAAAAGTAAATGAGATTTGGATCAGTAAACTCTGGGAGAAAAAGGCTTGATTTAGACTTTCTATGATCTGGTGCAAGACAGAAACAACAGCAAACAAGTGTAAAATATCAAAAATAATGTTTCAAAATTAAAGTAATGAAGTATTGGCACTGAATTCAACTTCAGTGTTGCACGTTAACGACGAACAGAAGAATTTTTTTCCATCAGGAAGATCAATCTAAATACTAACTCACATAGACATCCAGGACTTCATTTGTTGGCCCATCAGCTAAAAAGGACTCCCCTGCAGTGCTGGAGATCTCATTGGGGCGTCTGTAGGTGAACATTGTCCCTCCACCTTCGTACCTCCCCGGCCGATCAATCGCCCAGTTTCCGTTGATGATGGACCGTCCCGATCGACTCCGCAGGGCTGGACAGAGAGGGTGGGACAGAAACACAGGCACTCTGATCAGAGGGAATCACCCAATCAAACCCCCAAAGGTGCAGAGAACACTGTTATTCTCCAATGCCAGGGGACAAAGCTGTCAAAAGGAACTGAGTTGTATCAGGGAAAAAAACCCCAACCAAACACAAACCAATGTTAGAAAACTTTGTCTGAACACTTTGTATGTTTATGCTGCAAGAGAAGAAAGAATCAAAGACACCTTGGAAAACTTTTTCAAGCATCTCACAGGTGGTCACGTGAGTCTCAGCTGGCCAGCAGCACATACTGAACACACAGGGATGCTGAAGAAGTGGTTTTCCTCCACTTTCTTCCCATTGAATTGACTGTTTTGTGATTTAGGTAGAACAAAACACAGATTCAGATACAGAAAATCAGTACATTAACAATGCAGGAACACCAAACAATTTAGGGACACGAGTAACCCTGGGTTGCCAAATACCAATAAGTTACTCTTCATGAAGCCGTTTGGCCACTGCCTCCATTTCCTTTTCAGATCAGGAAATTTTGCCAGAACATCTGTAGAGTCCTCATTTGCAGCACTGTTTGAAACAATGAGCTCTCTGAAAATTCCAGTAGGATCACTTGCATAAGAAAAAGTGATTTGCAAATCAGATATAAGCCAGGGAAGGATAAAACACAGATCCAATGTCTCCAGTTGGGCAACATGTTCCCTTGGTTATCATGGGCAAGTCACTGCTTTGGTGACTTAGGTGCCTCTGTTCTTTCTTGTTCCTACTTTCTTTATCTGTCTATGTGACTATAAGTCCTTAGGGTCAGAAACTCCTGCCACATGTATGTGCACAATTGCACACAATATTAAAGCTTTATATTTTTTAAAACATAGTAATATCTGGAGGCTGAAACAACATCAATTTTATTACAAAAGACTTTGCTTTTAAATAAGGACTTTAAAACAGACAACAAAATCTACTAATAGCCTTGCTGTTACTATTACTCAGGAATTTACTTTTTAAAATGTAAATTCAAGGTACAAGCTGCATTGAACTTAAAAAGATTTAGGCTTAAGGACCCAGTTACTCCAGAGACTGTTTCTTCTTTGCCCTGTCCCAACAACTGTGATACTCAGTTAAAATGCTCTCCACATTATGCTACTGGGATAGAAAGTCTACATGCATGGCCTAAATGATGGGAAATTAAATTTATTAAATTTACTAATTCTAAAGTAATACACGTTAGAGAAGAAACTCAAATCGTTTGTACATATTCCAGGCATCTGAATTAACTTAATTCATCAACAGAAGCAATCTTTCTGCTTTTGCTGCAGGCTTCTCAGTCAACATCAGCATGACTGTGTGGTGAGAAACATCACAAAATGTCCCTGTAAAGGCACATCATGGTAGGATAGAAAAAACCAGCAAGAGAACCATCCTGCAAGTATCACTGTTCTTTTATATAAATAAGTGATTTTAAGTGCAATACTATTGCCACATTCCAGAAACCCTGTCAAGCATTTCACTGCTCTTCCTTGTTGCAAGAAAGCCTATATTGTGAAAATGTCATAGTTAGAGATCTGTGTTAAATGGTCACTACAAAATACAGGGAACTGGACAGAATGTCGCATGTGAAGGGACAGTGACACTGCCAGTGCCCCTGCCTTGTTAAATTGTAAAATTCAACTCTTTTTTTTCCCTATAGGAGGGGTTGTTACTTACTACACAACTATTTGTAATTAGCTTAATTAATCTTTTTTACAGATGATGCCTTCATAGTGTTTTTTGATAAATTCTGTAAATAGTGCTTAGATACCATCAGGAACTGATGGCTCTGGTAAATCCTTACCATTGTTATTCACAATGGAAAAGCAGGAGGTTCATCACACAAAGGAGTGTCTTTATCACTCTTCAAGCACCAACCAACTACAGTTTGCAGCTCTGTTTGTGATTTCAAGTCAGCTTGCATTAGCTTGCCTTATGCAGAAACAGAGGTAGGCAACACTATTATCTAAAAATGAACAATACATTTGAATTGAATTTTTTAATTTTTCTGGACAAAATGTCAGATGTAGGAAGGTTAAGGACTAAGTTGGCCATCATCAGTTCTGAAACTAAAAGAAAGAAGCCCATATTGTTGACAGTCTTTCATTTCAAGGAAATACATAGGCCTGGCCCTGGACCACTTGTCCCTGCAAAGAGCCTTGAGGGCTGAAGTTTAAGATTTCTAAGTCTCCCTGTGCCAAAACTTCCCACCTTTGTGGATTTTACTGACACACCAACAAAACAGTCCCTATTCCATGAACATTAGCTGAAAAATATTCTATACAATATCAGCCATGAAAATGGCCTCATATAGTGCTGGGAGGAAAAATTATGGTTCACTCACTGTTTATACAGGTTAAATATGAAACCCAGTCACATTATTTACTTGTTATTTATATGCTATTTACTGGTTACTTTTAAATGCAAACAACTGTGGATTAAACATTTCTGTAAAATTTATTGCAGACTGATTTTACATTGGTTTATTCATGTGAAACACTTCCTCAACTTCATGATCTGAGTACTTCTTTTTAGAATGATGCTAAACAAATAAGATAAATGAATTATCAAGAGCTCAGAAAAAAAGACAGAACTGGCTAAGATTAAATTGTTATTAATAATGAAGCTGTAGAAGGATGGCTGTCTGGGAAACTGAGAGCACATTAAACTTTCATTTCAAATCCATCATATGACAGATTTGAAAGAGGCCTCTCCATAAAAAGGGAAAATGTGCCTCTTTTATATTTTGATCACTCTGCAGCTACCACCTCAACCCTGCCCCCTGAAGAATTTTTATGGTGCTAATATTTTTTGCCAAAGTATGAAAGATTATGAAAAGCTTCACCATTAATTCCTCATAAGGAATTTTTCATACAGGCTGTAACTCATTTAATTTATCTTTCATCTTGGAAACAGCTTTTTAACTAAAACTGTTGTTTACAGTGGCCTTCAGTAATGTTTTGCAGTAGTGATATGGACTATTTCAGGACACAAACTCTGATTATCATTTACAAAATATATCAAACTGCTTTTATAAAAATGTCTTGCTGAATGACTCCCATTTTTCTAACCATATCTAAAGATAAATATCTTATGTGTGGGCCTCGAACCTCACTATTAACAGCACATTTTCAACCAAAACAGGCACAGTAGCAATTATTAAATGAAACCTCTACAATTTGGCAACAGCACTAATACCCAGAGTAACCCAGCATATTTTTCTGTCCTAAGGCCTTTCTCTCTGGGAGAACAGTGTCCTAAGTCCTACTTAATTACTTTACAAACCATAATAAGGCTGTAGACAGACAATCAAAGTTATTTCCCACATACAAAAACGATGAAGTGTCTCTCATTTGGTCCTGACCCAAAGAGAGTGAAGCAGAGAGCAGTTCCCCTCTACTGGGACAGGGATGCACACTGGAAACTCTGGCCAGTGGGAATGGAAGGGAAGGCTTGTGCTGTTGAAGGCAATTGCAAATGTCTTGTTGATGATTTAACCCAGGGAACCTTAAGAAAGTGCAGATGTACTCAAGGTGCAAGTCAAAGATTGCTAAGACATCCTAAAAAGTTCTTTGATGAACATCCTCTACAGAGGCACATAGAACAGACAGAAGGGTGACATGGATGGGGCTCTCAAACTGCTGCCAATTAAACCAAATCATCTTACAGCTAAAGTGTAGCAATTACCTTGTTTTTACATGGTTAGCACAGTTTTTACTTGACACATCACATTTGGAGCATATTTGCAATATCTTATTAAAATAAGCTTTTTTTTTTTTTTTAATTCTGTTTCTGTTTAAGTTGAATTAAAGTGCAAGAATGTCTTGGCCATACCAGCTTTCTATAGAAACATCACCTTCCCAGCATGTTTAAAGAAAGTGCCCAAATACAGCTGCAGTAAATAATCAGACTACTTCTGAAAAAGCACTCTGAGGAAAGATGTGAAAGAAAATGTGTAACTTCTACTGCTCATGTTTCCTGCACAAAAAAATACGTTATATGGAGTCTTCAGAAGTAAATCTGAAATACTCACACACTGG